>JAUYWH010000009.1:19695895-19728520 GCA_034779795.1 Ctenopoma multispine | reverse complement strand
GGGGGTGGGGGGGGGGGGGAGCGGGGTTGTTAACTGGATCACAGACTGAAAGGGAAAGAGTGATTTCATTTAGGATGGTGGGGGCATTTTTTTCTGTAAGCACTGCCTGAAATTGTACGAGCCCCAGTGGGGAAAAGAGGGGGACTACAATAGCTGCACAGTCTGACGGCTTTTCTGACAAAAGGATGTAACGTGGATGGGAGCTTTGAGGCATGAATGTAATGCTTGTGTCCTGTGTCAGATATGTTCCAAGATAGAAAATGGAAGTCGTTTAAACTTCTGTGCTGGTTTGTTTCACAGGAAGACAGACCGTGTGGCTAAGTTAGATATTAAAAAACATCATCACTGCTGTTACTGACGCAGTCCAACATGAGAAAGCTCGAGACTTTACGTTGCTCTCATTAGTCATGTTTTAAACAGTTTCATGCACATTTCAATTGTAGTTATTCTTCTGCCTCTGCAAAGGTTAAGAACGTTTCTCTCTGGGTGGGATGATAGCTCAGTGGGTAGAGCAGTCGTCTTCCAACAAGGGTGAGCAGTTCGTTTCTCAGTCCTGCAAGCTACATGTCGGAGGTACCCTTGGATCAGGCACCGAAACCCCGTAGTAGCACTGACACAGGTCTGCTGATCAATAAAGTATATTGTATAAAAGTAGTTGGAGTGTTTTGAGTGTACTGTCTGCTGTAATGAGTTAGGATTACTGCCAATGGTGCAGAGCACTGCCCACTATAGCCACCTTGCCCTCACTTCCTGTTTTTTGCACTGATTTAAAAAAAATACTTTAATATAAGCCTTAAAGTCATGTTCTGAAATTCATTACTTACCTCTTAATACATTCTGTGCCTGCACAATGAAAGGCAGAAGTGAACTCAGTGACTGCAAACAAAATGAAAATTTGACTGAACAATAGACTCCCTGAAATTCAAAGAAAATTAATAGAAATGGTTTCTAAGTGAAATGAAGCTGTCTGGCTCCAGCGGTGAGGATGATGGACACATGAGAGGAAGAGCAGGAGGCATAAGGATGAAGGAGACTGGTAGGAAGGACGGGGAGTTAAGAAGGATGTGTGAAGAAAGAAGCCTCGCTCTGTCTTCCTGCAAGAATGAGTCTCTGAACTGGATGACACATGCAGTGTGTGTGTGTGTGTGTGTGTGTGTGTGCGTGTGTGTGTGTGTGTGCGTGTGTGTGTGTGCATCTTTCTGTAGTCTGTCTGGACACATTTTATTCCATTGTTGTGGGGACATTGTGAACATGGTGGGGGATGACTGCGAGTGTGTGTGTGCGTGTGTCAGATGCTGGCCGAAACTTGGTGTGTATCCTCCCAGACTCTCACACGAGAACACAGATAATTACACGAGATGTTACTGTGGTAATACATGTGCTCTCATCTGTGCAGGACTGAGCAAGCTCCACTCAGCATGTCCTCCACACACCAAACAAAAGAATCTAAAATGGCTAAACGGGGGCTGAAACCATGCAATTTTGATGAAATACATCTTCACGACCCACTGCCTTCCTTTAGCGGTGCTCAGGCGATCTTGTAGATGATACACACTCAGCGAGGATGTGAGTGCATGTCGCCTTGTGTTGTGGCGATAAGTCATTCTATGGCTTGTTTTCTTCCTCCCCTCTGCCCCTTTTGAACGGTTCCACTGAAGCAATAGATCCATTGTGTTAAAAAGCAGGGCAGGATATGGGCCTCTTGTGTCAGCCAGTGCACCAGCCACATCCTTGTTGTGTGTGCGGTAACAGGTGGGTTTATTGATACAGCGACAAGACCAGAAGCCGTAAGATGTGTTTGTGTATTTTTCTTTTAGAAATGTGTGTATTTTTCTTAGTTGCCCAATGTTTCATCTGCTGCCTGATGTTCTGTTCTCTGTCCACTCACCCGAACCGGTCGAGGCAGATGGCCGCCCACGCTGAGCCTGGTTCTGTTGGAGGTTTGTTCAGTTGAAGGGAGTTTTTCCTCTCCACTGTCGCCTAGTGTTGTTATGTTTTCTTCATATTTCCATATATAGTAATATTCCAAAAGGTCTTAAACCTTACACTGTAAAGTACCTGGAGATGACTTTTGTTGTGATTTGCTGCTATATAAATGAACTGAATTGATCAATCAGCACAGAGCAACATCACAATTGTCTGACACCTGAGAAACATCAATTGGTGTCAATTTAGCTCTGATTTAATAAAACATTTGTCGATCAACTGCATAATGGCAAGTAATAATAAAGATTTTGATAAATGCAGCTATCATCCAGACCTATTACGGCTTTCTGCCCTTTTCATTGTTCTGCCGATTAAATGTCCCACACAGAATCCACTTCATGGGAAACATTTTTCAGCTTTTTTGTAACTGTTTAATTAAGAAGAAGTAAAAGTCAATTTACTGTGAAGGGTATTTGTGAGCTCATCATACAATGAATGATGAAAAAACTTTTTGTTTCTTCTGAACTGGTTATTTACTGTGTAGCTCATTGAATTGAGGGTGCAGTGGTTACAGAAGAAGAAACACTATTTTTAATTATACAAAAATTCTGGTTTAGACATTTATTATTTATATTTATTATTTACCAGTGTACCTAGATATGTCAAATGAATTTACAGGGAAGAAGTACTGGTAAGATTAGATGAACTACAGTGAGTAGTCACACTATAGTTGTAGGTTTATTTGCAGTAACACAGAGATTTCCTTCGGGGTTTGGCAGAGAATCACAATAAAGACAGAAACTGATTTTTGGATTCCCAGTGGAAGCCAGGACTCTGCTGCAGCTAGACTGTAGACAAACACTGCTAGTCTGGACAAACACTAACAGAGTGCTTTAATAAGATCTCCAAATAAAGCGCACCACCATATAGGAGCCCTGCCCACACCTCAATAATGCAGTTATGCTATGGAAACATTGACGTATTAACCTCAACCTCGTACAGCCCTCTCGCTCCTGCAGCCAGTCCACATGTTCAATCAATGTTGAACACATCCCGACCAGCACGCCATTCATTACCAGACATTTTAAGTAACGTTATACCTCAGCTTTAAACATGGTCATCGACCTGGGGGCCAGTTAATGATAGAAAAATGATATCATTTGCAGCAATGTACCTTCGTAAGCTGACCCAGAAAACCACACGGGGGTGTCTTCATCTTGACCACGTCGGCTATCGATTTCCACTGAGGATAATGACTTTTTATGTCTGTAATATATGAGGGGATGTTTGATGTAGGCTGATCTGTTTGCTCAATGTGGCCCGCTTTCATTGCCATTGTCAGGGGAGTCATACCATGGAAAGCTAGAAGCAATATATATCAGAAGACACTCAATGGACATTGCTTTGGAGGCTTTCATCTCTCATTTGAGTGAGCGGCTTACATGGCTGAGGCATGGCTCTGTTTCCTGACACATTCACTGCTGAATATTTATAGTGTTTGAGGCATAATATGCAATTTATTTTTGTTAATTGCACAACATTGATTCCAAAAGGTTTGGTTACTTGGCGTCATAATTGCAGCTACTGGGTGTTGATGGCTGGAAAAATGCAATAATAGTGTTTTACTATGTCTGATTACATTTCTGTAGTGAGTTTTTGCAATCCAGTCTTTTTATACACAGGTAAATGTGAACGTCAATTACTAAACATAAAAAGAGAAATAATTATGTTTTCGAATGTGTGTTTGTGAGATTGTTCTTATAGTGTGTTTCAAAGTTTCACATTACATTCTGGTTTAAAAAGGGTTTTTTAATAGGTGTAGGAACCTTTATTTCAGGGTTACGTGTGTGATTGTTCTCTTTGGAATTCACGTGAAGTGTACAGATGTTCGAGATCACACTTCAAAGTGAACTTGTTCATTTTCATAATTCACAGTTCAGAAAAAATGGAACTAAGTTCTCAGGACTAAATATGAACCACTTCATGTTTCTCATACCCCCCTACACTGATAAGCAGCAGTCAGCTCTGACTGCAGATCTACAATCTGCAAAAATCAAACAGCACATTAACAAAGCCTTGTCTGCTCACAGTCCTGTTCTTTAGTTGAAAATAAATTTGTTTCTATCTCTTAGCAGAATTGCACGTCATTAATAATTCTAAGAATGAGAGATCCGTTTATTTTATTGTCTGTGTGCTTTGACATTGACCTTTGACCAATTCAATTCAAAGCAGTTTATTTATGTATAAAGTCAAAAGTCATATCAAGGCACTTAACAACGTAAGGTTGACGATCTTACAGAATATAATGATGTTAAACTAAATGAATGGACTGACGTGAAGGAACAGGCAGTATTTTATCTAGAATCAATGGGAGGACTATATAATGCATTTTATAAAACACTTCATATTTTATGTATTTTTTCTTTCATCATCCGTTTGTCGAGCCAAAGATGCAGATGAGCAGATGTACATGCTATGAATGTGTGTTGGCATTAAAAATCATTTTGTCAAGTCCTTTGCTCTGTCACTTTGACATTACCACAATGTTTCCACAACTGTGACCAAGCGTTTGTGTTAGTTTGTTCCATGTCATCAGCTAGTGCAGCTCATGGGTATCAAACATTGATGAGAAAAGGCACCTTAAGCATCGATATGAGATGCTGCAGGACTAACAAAACATCAATATTTGAACACGTGGGAAACCTAATTATTTGCCATGAGAACATATTAAACATAAACTGGAGGCCTGAGTAGTGTCTGACGATTGTCTTTCCAAAATTGCTTTTGACCCCAGTAATCTCCAATAATCAGATGGTTAGTAGAGAGAAACCCAGAAAGCCCCGATATTATACCTGCTGGTATCTACCTTAAGAAAGATTTATATCTGGTCAAACTTGATGAGAAAATTCTGAGCACCCCAAAGAATTTCTCTCGTCTGACTGTGGTGGCTGACGAGGCTTTTAGACGCTGGCCTATCACACACCGCCTGTGACCTTTCTAAAGGCCGTCAGGATGAGGCTGGCCTGGCCGAGCTCAGAGAAATGAGCTCATGCAGCATATGGATAATGACCTTGCAGTCTGGCTCAGCATCCACATTCAAGTAAAAACGAAAAAAACATAAACCCACCGACCCCTCCCTCACAGAGTTAATGGACGCATAGATTTTTCTTTTCTTTTTTTTTTGCAGTCCAATTTATCTCATTCTTATTGGCATTACCCTTTTGCCTTGGTGATCCAGCAGGGAGGAGGGGAGAGCGAGCGAAATACGAGACAGTAATGAGATTTCGCAGACGTTGCACCATGTAGAATTTCTGATGATCATATTACATTTAGTCGATAACCAACAGTATGTATTAAATCAAAGCTTCGCTGCGTAACCCTGGATCCAGTGGTGCGACTACATGACCCACATTTTTATGTGCTTTGTTGAAGTGGAGATATACACGTTTGACCCTTTTTCTTTCAGGAGGTTAGACTGTCAGTAGAGCATCACTCAGTACTATCATCTCATCAGTGAAGATAATATGAAGAGCAATGACAGAAACATTTGAGTTAAGTTCAATCTTAAAGCTGCCTTGTCACTTTACTTCCATAGTTTGGTAATCAAATTTCCTGTGTGTCAATATGAGTTTTCTACTTAAACTCAAAGGATTTTTCAACTCAAGCACAATAAAGTTGTTGCTGAAGCTCCATGCAAAAAAAAAAACCCACCCACTTACCTTTTAAAAATGTCTTTGTCTATTAAATGTTTCTGGGCCTCAATATGGCGTCTTTAAACTGACTGCTGGTACTTTATTGGGGCGGTGTTTAGGCAGCGATTCAGTAACAAAAGTATCAGTCCCCAACCAGACACAGTGAAATAAGCAGGTAATATCTAGTGGCTTTTTACAGGCACATTAGTGTAATAATGCTGGAGTGCTGCGTATTGTTGAGTGGAGTGTCGTTCTGCTCATATTGCTCCCTGCTCTAATTTGACAAAACCACTTAGACTCCTCCATGTTCAGTCATTTCCACTTGGCCTGGAGTGGATTTAAAGCCACTGGAAATTAAGTGAGCAGGGTGACATCAACGTGTGTGTGTGTGTGTGTGTGTGTGTGTGTGTGTGTGTGTGTGTGTGTGTGTGTGTGTGTGTGTGTGTGTGTGTGTGTTCCTCTTCTGTCTGTAAGAGTGATTTCTATCTGAAGTCATGTGTGAATAGAATATGTGTGTAAAGTCTGTGCGTGTCTGTGAAGGTTCTCAGCCATCCAGGTCGTGTTTATCCCCCAAAAAAGGTTATTCGGTGGAAACTGGACTTGTTTTAGTTCCTTGAAGACGTTTGAAGGAACGTTTCAGCCTCCATTCCTCCATTGTGTGCATGTGATTTTTTAATGGAGGCTCTTTAGGTGTGTGAATTCAGAGGCCAACTCCATGACATCATGACAGACGAGTTAATCATATCAAAATTTCATTGGATGAGTCACATGGGTGCTTGAACCTGCAGGGATTCCCACACTGAAGGAGCCACAGTGCGTCATGTTGAGTTTAGATTTATGCTGCATTAAAACTAAGTTCACTACAAAAGAAAGAAATGTAGTAAAGTACAGGGGAGAGGGTTTAGATAGGACTGCATACATGCTAGTTTCCATGAATCCTTTCAGTTCCATTCACTTTAGTTCATTTATTTAGTACTAAATCACAACAAAGGTCATTTCCAGGCAGCTTGTATTGTTTAAATGATAAATATAACTATATGTACATATCAATAAATAAATATAAACTATATATAAACTCAATATTTCCACTTGAGCAGCATTAGGCGACAGTGGAGAGGAAAGAAAGCACCAGCAGAACCAGGCTCAGGGTGGGCGCTCATCTGCCTCGACTGGTTGGTGTGAGTGGAAAGATTTTACCTTCATATAGTACGAAAAAATACTATTTTATGCTATAATTTCATGTTTTCCCAGTGTGTTAGGCATGAATATATAGATATATAATAAGTCATTGATAGTGTTCCCCAGGAGGCTGATGATAGAGGTGACTGCATCATACCATGCAGGAAGTAATGCATTACCTGACTCTTTCAGTATCAGCGGTACTGGACTGAGTAACTGATTTTGAGCTATTACCTTTTTTTATGAAAGTTGATCTTTTTGTAATGGTTTTGAAGCCTTTCTTCATGCCTGTTAGTGATCTCTGCTGTATGTTCAATCTAATGTGTTACATCTAGGTGTCATGTTGTAAAACTACTACTGAAACACCAACTTCATCAACATAAAAGACTGTGAGATGTAAAGTGGCCTCATCTCAGCTGATGCTGTCAGACTGCTGTGGGTCTCCAAACACATTAGTTTATGTAGCCACCATGAGACCAATTCACTCTTAATTGGAAAGTGGATGTATCGTGCTCCATTACATCATATAACAGTAGCGGTATTATTGCTGGACTGTGTTAACATAATTGAACATGGACCTGTTTTACTCTATATCTGATACTGAGACTTTTTTTTAAGCATCTGACTCTGATGGTTAGGACTACGTCAAGGCTTATGTCTGTCAGGGTAACCATATAAACCACCCAACCAGGTGCTAGTCCTCCATACTTTATTACCCCACTATTACCCTATTCTTACTGAGCTGTACAGGAAAGTGGTACCAAACGTATTGTAATGAAGAAATGGGTAAAGTATTTCTGTTGAGAGACTTCTCATTGGTTACAACAGCAAAAGTGTCCATCTTCACATTCTGCCTGTGACTGCACCGTTAATGTAAACAGAATCATCTAGATACCAGAATGATTTTTAGACCAACTGGTGGGCCTGTGAAGATGGAAGAAGCCAGCATTCGTCTCCTATCCAGACTCTATCCAACAGAATGTATATGTGCACCTGGTATGAAATCCACCTCAGTAGACAGTTATCATATTTACTGTGTGTCTGTCCCCCACAGATTGTCACAAAATCACTTCCTCTCATCTTACGTATTTTAAATCTCCGAACAGATAGAACAGATTCCGCCTGCGTCCTCCTGACAATCCAATTTTACACTGTCATTATTGTTACACACACCTTCAACAGCGGGGCATCTGGAACACGTTTGAATATATTTCCATGTTCGACCGAGAAAAGAAATTATCTAAATTTGAAAGTGAAGAAACAGGAATGATGTGTTTTAGCTCTGTCTTCACCTGGAAAGTTGCACTCATGTTCACGCAGGACTTTTAGACTCCCCAACTTTTCTCCTCTCTCTCTCTACTTCCTCCCTCTAGAGCACTCCTGGTGCTGATTAGCTGTAATTACCCAGACACACATTCTTCTTTCCACATTTACAGATGCAGGACTGTAAACTATCTTCTGATGTATTCTGAGCACACAGCACACAGGAATATGACAACACCTTTGCTGAAATTGTGGAATAAGTAGCTCATTTAGTCAAATCTGATATCTGATCAGATATTTGTGTGGTAAGATTGATTTGTGATGCTAAATGAATTAATCAGCTGCTAAAATGCTATTTGTCATTTTTATTGGATACTGTATATGTTGTGCAGCAGCGTTCCTCACACGATGAAGAAGTTAAATTTAAGTATTTCAGAGATACGGCTCGCCACAGCTCATCTGAGCTCCCAGGCCTTCTCTGAGCTTCTCTGGCACAAAAACAAACCCTTCACAATTTACACTCTGCAATGTCCTGACCCTGCATTACTTACTCTATCCAGCCAGCATCTGCTGCTCAGTGAGTCAGCTTCCTATCAGCCGGTGCGGCCCGAGTCACTCTGGCATCCAGGAAGAGTGTTAGGCAGAGATCCCCCCCCTAAGCTTAGCAAGAACTGCTGATCTCATCCAGCTACGGTTTTGTTTCCAGTAACAGTGGAGATAGTGTGTTTCAGTTTCCCTGGGTGACTGTGAGAGCTTGTTTGTGTGTGAGTGAGACTCTTCCTGTGAAAATCTTTGTTGAATCCAAATTTAGCTGGGGGAGAGGGAGTGAAAGTAAGATAAGCTTCCATAAAAGTTTGGCTAAAATTAATTTTCACATCACAACTTGCATTACAGTTTGCATTTTTTTATAAAGCCTGGACCTGCTTTATTTCATTTCATCATATTTTTATGTGCATAATGTGCTGAATGCAGGAGAACCTTGCATAGCTGCCTTTTACTAAAGGCACAAGCTTAGTAAAAAGGCTGAATAGCTAAAGTATTTAACAGGTTCAAGGGACCGAAACGCCACAAGAGATTAATCAGCAACGTAGGAGGCAGAAGAAGAGTCTGTACCAATAGATGCTTCAAAGTTTTAATATTCAACATGATAAGAAATACTCCAGATTAAAGGGAGAAGAAGGTGCTCTGAACGAAGAAGGCCACTAACCACAACACAGTTTCAGGCATTTTCCCCCTCAGTGGCCAATAATCATGCCCCGATAAACTCTGATTGAGCAGAGTATCTGATACACTGCACGACAGCAGAAGAAAGAGAGAAACGAGCACATTTAAAACCAGTAAAGAGAATGTATGTTGCTGCTGCTGTGGATCAAACAGCTGGAAAATAGCTCCCGACTGACAATTCCCATTTGAAATTTTAGGAACAAATAAACAAGAAAAAAAAAAGCAGAATTTGGAATTAGAAATGAATCTTATTTATTCCACTGAGGGCGTTAACACGGGACATCTTGGAGGCCGTACAGTAGTTTGTGCTGCTGTTAAACTGTGCTGCATTCAAATGCAGAGGTGTTTTCTATCATTTCTATTATTTAGTCTGCCTCATTGATATTACTGTGGCGCACAAAATAATAGAAAGACCAGAGTGTGAGGATAATAAACAATTCAACACTTCAGGCTCGCCAACAATTTATTGTAGGGCTGTTAGACTGCATTAGTTTTAGCTAACCGTACCTAATAAATGACTGACTGAGAGCATGCTATCATTTGTTAATGTATGCATAACTTCATTTAGCCTTTTCACGGCCTTATGGATTATGACTTTTATTTTGTAGTCAACTTCATGCAGTGTTATATGCTGTGTCAGGAATTCCATATAATAGAAACATAAAGGCTTTCACCATATAGAATGTAGACAAATATATTTAAAGAGTTATATGAGAAGTGCATAAAATCTGACTGATAGAAAAAGTGGCCTGCTGTGTTTCACTGGTTCCTGCTTAGTATTCTGGGCTGGCAGTGGAGTGAAATCCTCCGTGCCTGGTCCGTACTCTAACTCGGCCACACAGTAAGTTTTGTCATGTAACCATTAAGCTGTGCAGAGCCTTACAAACTGCCAGCATTGAACAGCAATGTAAAACACCAGAGGCAGAGTGAGTCTGGGTCACGGAGTCTCTCTCCAAGTACTGCAGTTACTGTAAGCATGACTAAATCCCTACCAGAGAGATACCAACAGTGAGTCCCTCAGCCCATCTTCGCAGCAACAACTCCCCAAAGGCTTATACTCCTCACCCTGGGCTCAGACATGTGTAATTAGGTATAAAATACAGCTGTGTGGAGGGTGGTGTGGGCCCAGGCTGCTGTAATACTGAGGGGAGTCGGGTCTCAGGGCCGTAGAGCCTTGAGCTGCCAGCGCACAGAGACAATTAGGTCCAAATGAAAAATTGATTTCCACTCATACGGAATGGATGTTAAAACAAAGCACGTAATAAATACCATCTGGTGACAGGCGGTAGTGCTGGCCACAGCAGACGCAGCTCCTTGTTAGCCTCGGCAGCGCCAGCGTATCGATCGCTCACGGTGACAAAGGCAGCTCTAAACGGGGCCAAGAAGATATATAATTCAATAAACATCTCAGAGGGCCTGAGATCGTATGTGGCAATGTGGGCATGCGGGTGCCATCTTCATATGTTGTTGTTGACTAGTCTGTTGGTAGCTTTTGGATGATTGATGGAGAGAACATGAAGTTTGCATGGATCAAGACATTAAGTTATGAAGCAAGGTTTTGCTGGATTGCTTGAAACAGATGCTGGATCAAGGCTCCGGTGTCTTTGGGTGCGTTTGTTCGAGTGATAATCATAGTTATATTTGTGGATTTTGTTGTTTTTTTTGCTCAAAAGCTTAATGAATTTCTGATGAATATTCTGTGTATTCAGCACATTGTTTATATCTTCAATGCCAAGATTTAGTGCCAACAGGCAAATGTTCACAGCAAACCCACTGACTTGTCATAATAAGTAAAGCACAGGTGTTTCCAGTAGCATTAAGTGTGCAAAATAGAATAGAATTGGTACTTTATTGATCCCCTTGGGGAAATTCCTTGTGGACAGGCTGCCTCTGTGTAGCGCCAAGGGTCGGGGTATCGGTGTCTTGTCCAAGGACACCTCAGCATTTTAGCTTGTTGGGTCTGGGAATCGAACCGGTCACCCTTGGGTTTGAAGACGACTGCCCTACCGGTGAGCCAGCGTGTACAGTAAAACTCAGCACCTGAAGCCAAAGCAGTCCATTAATATCATCACTTACACCTAAACTTTTCCAGCTGTCGTATGTGAAAAAGTGTTCCCCGTACCGTACGTAAAGACTGCTGACCTTTACGTTGTGCTCTCAGGTGCTGCTAGTTGTCCTGGTTAATTATACCTCTGCACAGGTAGAGTTTGCCATGTGCCAATGGTGAGATGAAAAGATCCTAATCAGGCGAATAAGTGAGAACACCAGTGTAGGTGAGCTGTGGATGTATCCGTGTTTCCATGTAATTACTATAGGAATGAATTTTAAACAGTGCTACTGAATGTGAGAGCGTGCCCTTTCTGCCTGTGACGGAGTATACAGGGATGTCTGCTGGAGTCTGAATGTCAGTGTGGGAGCTGGATAAAGAGGGTGTTAAATTGATTTACCTGCTGTCTTATGTTTTCCTGGTAGGGAAATCAGAGAGACGCTGATTGGTGATAAGTGGGTCATAGGTAGCCATAGCAGGACAATATAATAATGCAGGGCCATTTTTTCTCAAATATAACTTTTATAGGGGTGTTACTGGACAAACGTCAGGCATGGCTGGATGAAGACACATTAAATCTGTTGAGAGGGTCTTCCTTAAAAAACACCATCCTGGACTGAATGTGAGACAGGATTTCCCTTACATACCCTACATATCCATAGACCCTAAGAGACAGATGGAGAGAGATGCAGAGAAACAGGCTGATGAGAGGTGAGACTGGTGGAAACAGCAGGCAGACAGAACGAGGAAGGGACACATAAAAACAAAGTCTGTAAAGATGCGATGGACAAAGAGACAAAAGCAATTAAGAGAGCGACAAGGAAAATTACACTTCAGTCGCTAATTAAAAAATGGGCTGCAAAAAAAAGAAATTTGAAGCAAAGCATCTAAAAATTCTGCATGACAAGCGGTGAGAGATTCAGGGACAGATGTAACAAATACCAAGACTTCTTTATTTTAGGAATTTAATCCACTCAAGTGACTGCTGAAATGATGCTTCACTGGAAAAAGTGTTTCTCCGTGAAACAGAATACGTTCACCGGCACAAAATTAAGTGAAGCAGAAATGAAAGACTCCAAAACAACAGAGAGAAAAACTAATTAATACAGATGAGATAAAAATCCCAAAAGCCTCTGAAACATCTCACCTCAAAACAAACACAGAACAGGAAGTACGATCATGTATCTCATTAAATGTTTTGTTTCTTTACTTGATTCTGCTCCACAGAGCAGCGACAGACTTATTCCAGTTTGCCATTTTTAGGAGAGAGCCTTTCATCAGGCCCTTTGAGGCTCTGTCCATTTCAGTTCAGTGATTCTGCTTTGTTTTCTTTTATTAACATTAGTAAAGCAAACAGTCCCTGCGCCCACTATATTTAAAAGTCCTGTTCAAGACAGGAAATATCACAGAACTCTTTGTTTTTATGACACAGTGCAGTAAGAAGCTTCTTCAGAGCTGAAAAGGTACAGCACTTACACAAACCTTCTCTCATTAGCTGAAGTAAACCTCAGCGGCCTGAGCCAAAGAACCAAACACTTTTCTCTGGCTACTGTTTGACTGAAGCAAAGCGACAGACGCAGGAGCTACAGAGAAAAACAGGAAGGAAGCACTTGCCAAGTTCTGTCGCAACCAACTTTAAAAGGCAGTCCAGGCATACCCCCAGAAGCTGCATGAAAATGCAAGCGTAAGCACAAACTTGAGCCACCAGCACATGTAGCAGCGACAATATTTCTGTATTTCTGGCATCCAGAGGTAAAAGTATCAATGCGGTTAAAACCAGATGGAGTCTGCAGCCGGCAAACACATTGTGTAGTATCCGCAGGATTTTCAATGTTGTAATGACAGGATTCATGCAAAGTTAACTCTCTCCCATCTCTTTAAAGCATTTCGATCCTTCCTGAAAGCTGAGACAAATGAAGATTGAACATAACCCAGGTCCAAACCACTCTGAGAAACCGCTAAAATAAAAGTCAAACCTCAAGCTCCATCAGGTTCCATGTGCTTACTTTCTCCTACATTGCTGATTTTCTTAGTACAAGACCTTGTGTACCATTGTGTGGTAACACTACAAGCATTGCTGGAAGCATACAGCTGACTTATAAGAGCAGAGTTAATTCATGGGATAAACTGCTTCTTGTAGCTATAGCTGAACTTTTATTCTTGGCTAGGAAGAAAAAAAAAACATCAGAAAGATGCTAAAAGACTTTTTGTCTTGAAGGACAAAGGATGCATCATTATTGTTGTTCACTGGTTTCCTGTTGTTCTTTTCTCTCTCCTCTGTCCACTCGCCCCAGCCGGTCGAGGCAGATGACCGCCCACCATGAGCCTGGTTCTGCTGGAGGTTTCTTCCTTCATTGGGAGTTTTTTCTCTCCACTGTCTACACTGTGGAGTAACACATGGTCAGTTATTTTAACTCTTCACATCTCTGTTAAAAGCACAAGCAGATAATTAAATTGCTGTATACTTTAATATTGGGTGGAAGCAGAGGTAGTCACAGCCAGAGCAACAAACATTTCATCTGCAGCTTTATGACAGTTTCAGCTTTTGAAGAGACGGTTATCGTCATTGTCAGTGTAAACATCTGATTGCCTGAGAGACACCTGATGTAATGGTCACAGGGGGCGACAACAGGGTGTATATAACCCAATAAATCAGATCAGCTATCTGCCTTCAAACTATCTCTGTGTTGGTGCATGCGTTTGGATTTAATAAAACACATATTTTATTAATCCTTCTGGGGGAAATGTGGGTGTAGTCAGCTTGAGGATGACATCAACTCTACCTCCTCCCTGCATGATTCTGATTTAATGTGGCTACGACGTGGTGGTCGCTCACTAAACTTCTCCAAAGGCTCCAGCTGATTTGGATCACCTTGTGAATAAGGGCCCACAGCTGTGAGCTGGTGGGTGGGGCATGAATAAAGACACCTAGAGTGAAGACATGGAGCCTGATGAAGAAGTCTTAAGAGGCTGACGTATGACACAGTGCGATGCTGGTGATGTGCTCTATGCAGAGAAATGTTTAGACTGAATAAAAGTGCACTTCCTACACTACACTGGCCTTAGTTCATCCACATGTCACCTCATGGGAAAACAAATCCCGTGATGAACCTGTATGACTGGCCAAAGAAGCCAGTGATGCCCTCAGGACTGCTTGAGAGTGATACTGAGCCTAGGTCTAGGATAACATGTTTGTGACAGACTGAAATACAGAAGAGTGCCAGGAGGGAGAAGCCCAGCGACTCTTGGTGTGAAACCTGTTATTAAACTGCAAAAAGTACATTTTTCGTTGCTTCTAGATCTTGGATACTGAAAATGAATTCACAGTTTCACTCTTAACCTGTTCTGAAGTTCCACTTTCATATTTTTACAGCATTTTTGGTTTCAAGATAAAATGTTTTCTGAATCACTGTGTTTTCTGCCAAGAGGAAACTCCTGCATGTGGCAATTTGAGGTTGTGTGTAGAGTTGTCTAAATTGCCAGGAAAGGATCAAACACGAGAGAGCTCTAACATGTGAATGCAGATCTCTAAGAAGTTAATTACAGTAGGTTGCGGGGGCATCATGGGGAAAATGTCCTTAGTGATGTTTGTGGTTGTCTGCAACACACAAAACAATTGCATCCCATTGTGGCTGCACTGAGATGTGTTTGAACTTGTTGTTTTGGCACCCGCACAGCCAGTGGGCGTGTAGTGTGGGGGTGCATTGAATTCTTGCTAATTTCTGACTGACATCAAACAGAGCAGAGGGTTTCTTAAGAATTACACTGTTTACAAAGACTATGCTTCATTTACACCTCTGTTCCAAACGTTGTCCAATGGAAAATTCATCAGCAGACGTCCTGTTGTTGTGGTGGGAGTGTCACATGTCACCACTGTGATGCATCTTTATTCTTAGGAAGTTAGCTCAGTGCCATTAAAGTCAGTCTAAGTGATTGCAGATATTGGATATGACCAAAGGAGGAGTGATACTCCCAGGGCGATATTTGTACATCGTTCAATCCTCTTCCAGAAATCAATGGAAAACAGTTCTGCTGTGCATCTTAACAGAACCCACCTAAACAGCTTGTTCCTCACTCCCACAGCACAGTGGCACAGTGCTAGGATCGGATAGGAACTGTGGGCATGTATTGTCTTCCATGAAATGACATTTCTACACAACTAAACTGCAGTCATGATAATGATTTAGTATGGAGCGTAATCAGTGGGTGGTTTGTTTCAGTGAAGCACATACTGAAATGAATTATGATATTTTAACAGGAACAGAGCTGCTAGGAGCTGACTTAGGATAGATAAGTAGAATAGATGGCAGGTTTGCAAAGTACATCTGCGACACACACACACATCTAGAAGTCTACTGGGCCGTATAGACCCAGTATTCCCTGGGTCATCACTGCCAGCTACTTCCTGAACCAAAACCAAACATGACTATCTGCTGATAGATTTGGGTTTAGCCCAGGTGTCGGCAGGCCGAGGCTCCGGAGCCGCATGCAGCTGTTTCATCTGTCTGCTGTGGCTCCCGGTTGCTTTAAATACGAATGAAACGTTTGCAGAAGACGTATTTTTATCCTCCAAACTGTTCGGTCTACGACATCCTGTCAGTGTAATGAAACTATATATGCAGAGTTTTCTGAATGTTAGGGATCAGATGTGTTTTATTTGGTAAAACGGGTCCAAACGGCTCCTTTAATGCTGAAGGTTGCTGACCCCTGGTTTAACCGTATCACAGGCTCAGTCAGCAGTGTGATCCAGGTCAGTTAAAAGCGTCACACTTATTTTAAATGCGCATGTCTAACAATGTTTACCAAGCACTGAGTAAGAAAGATCCTCAAACTTCAAAGGTTGACAGTGTTACATTCTCACTGCACCACATTGCTACGGCTGTCTATCAAACCAGTTAATGCATGAAAGTTGTGCGATAGGTGGATATTTCAGATATTATTTAGACTATAAGATTCAGTCAATGCATTGACCTTGAGCCTAACAATAACTGAATAGATATGCAGGTTTAATCCAAATTCAGAGCGGAGGTTTGCAATCTGTAGAAATCAATTTATTTTTCTGTGTAAAAGTCATGAATCAACTGGTCATCTCTTCACTTTAATAATAACTTTAGTTTTGCAGCCTGTTCCTATTGCATCACTGCTGTACCCATAATCAGAGTAAGGAATGTACTCTCAGATATTATTAGAACATAGCTGGCAGGGAAAAAGAAGAAATAACTAAAGACAATTATGAAACACTGTACTGTACATAATGTGCCTTTGGTAAACAGAAGCATTTGTTTTGGTACATCCTAATCAAATGATCTGTTGATTTTCACGTTAATATCTTCAAACACAAACCCGTGATGAGCCAATTCTTTAATCACTATGGACGACTGGCCAACACTAAACAGCAGAGTCATTAAGTAGTTAGTTAATCATGCTGCAGACACAAACGAGAGCTAGTGGCGTGCATGGTGGAGACCAAACCAGACTTTCACTGGTCGTCCTGACACAAACGTGACTCCAGTCGTGTCTGCTTTGATGTGCACAGGGCAATGTGCACTACCAAGCGAACCATAACGACGCGCTTGTTTAAGCCTTTGTGCTCCCTAGAAATATAAAGTGCTCAACCATGAATGCATTTTTGTATTTGACATACCTGTCCTTTTTTTAGAGAGGAATTTTAGGTATATTGTCCTAAAATTGCTTCCACTACATTGATAGTCACAGACCATGAACCATTCTACTACTTATCTAATACAGGTGTGCAAAAATACAATTTTTACATTTTATTTATGTTAAAAGATTTAACATAGACTGTAAACATTAATACAACATGTGATGATTGTAACCGTCCATTTACTGCACGCATGCTTACAGAACATGTTTGGGTTGTGGGATAAGTTACATGTTGGTCATTGCTTCAGCGTGTGGACAGTAGCTACTGGATCAGATATAATAGCTGGATCTGTTTTGACTCTAATCTTACAGGGAATCACAAGTGACAGTACGATGTATGTGGGTAATGAGAGTTAGTTTGACCCAGTTTGTGAATCTATGCCACTCGGCTGCTGTATATTCCCCTATACTGTTCTATAAATACATCAGGTTTATATCTGAAGCTAGAGAGTGTATGAAGTAAAACACTGGTTTTATGAAGTTGCCAGAAATAATCAACATCAGATAAAAACAAACAGATCAAACTCTGTCTGCAAATCAAAATTTCCTGCAGGACTAAATAAGGACAACAGGTAAAATACGACTGCATGGAACAAACAAACAGACTGGGGAGTACATGCATGCACACACGTCATCTACCCTTCAAGCATGACTACGTGCATTCAAGTGTGGGGGGAGGCTGCAGGATGGTGAGAAGGGCTGACAGCACCGGCAGAACAGCCTGCAGCGCTCTGTACATGAATTAGCCTGCCTCGCAAGACAGCACAGGAGAGCCGGCTCGCGCCATCACAGTCAGGGCAACCCCTGAGGTGACGAGTTGATTTGTTTCACACAATCCAAATGACCTGTTTTTTCTTATTCCCACTGACACATGCAGCCTCCATCCTTCACTCCTCAAGCAGTGGTTTAGGTTTTTTGATAAGAAGATGATGAAAAGTCGTGATTTCATAAGTGGTTCACTGGGTAAGAGATTACATCAGGTCTGGTGTGTATATGTGGGTCGGGTGTATTGTTCAACAAGCTCTGTGTGGAGCACATGAGTCGTGCACAGGTCCACTTTTGCACATCTGCACCTGGAATCCATGATGACCAGGTCTCATGTGATTTACTGTTGCTGTAATGTAGCTACTACTGAATTCAGATGTACACAGCACTTGCTCAGGCCGCTGCCCTTTGTTGATGTGTCCACATATTCAGGGTAGCACAACTTTTGCATTTCTGTTTCATGTTACTCAAGCCTGGATTCTTACCTGTAAATAAATGTCTTGTCTTATACATGTTTACTACATGTTACCCACGGGTGCTCAGTCCTGTGCAGGACTGTTGTCCTTATCACTATCCAATGTGTCACTTGACAACATGCCTGTGCACCAGTGTTCTCACTCTGCAGCACTCAGACACTCCTCTAATTGTAGCTAGCTGCAAAAAGGCGAACATTATTCAGGGCGAGTGAGAGCACAAGACGCCAAGTGCAACATCAAATCGGCCAAACAATAAAAGGGCCAAAAGCAGATTGGTTGAGCTGAATCTTCTGCATGTGCAGAAGCAGTGGCATGTCAGCTCCTGCACAGTCTTTTTTTCTCACAGTAACACCTCCTCTAGAGTTTCTCAGGGACAGGCATGCAGGCACAGACAAGCCCACATTACACCATCGCTAATAACAGAAGCTGGAACCAGGCCATGGGAAAAATAAATCTGTAACACTTTATTGTGGCTGTATTCCTGCCAGCCAGCATGTGCATGAAGTAATTATTCCAAAGCTCATAAAGGGCATATATGCTCTGGTCTTAATTGTTCTGTACCTCTCTATTATCTGCTGTAATAAAACAGGGATTTACTATACAGTTTACCCAAAAGTGCTACTGAGTAGTTAGAGTTAGCAGCAATAATTAGCACTGTTTAACCTGCTTTTAAAAGAACCAGAAACACATTTTGTTATTTAAACAATAGAAAATGAAGAAAAATTTACAGTTTCATCGAAAAGATTTGAAATTAAACTAAATGTTATAGACCACTGTAATTTAAAAAAAAGAAAAAGACGCCAGCGAAATATGGCAGCTGCAAAAGGGAAAGTCCACAGTAAATGACATTTTTATGATTTCATTAAAATTCAGACTCTATGATCTTATAGATGTTTTTGTCACGAGATAGAAATAATTGCTCACGTCCCATTAAAATCATGCTGGATACTGTCACGTGGTTATTATTCATCGTCTGTGGAGCTCCTCCAATATTTGTCTGAAAATGACATCATCCAAAAAGTCTGCAACTCTGTTGTACATGTTAATTCATATTTCACAATGATATGAGAAATGTGGTAAGAAGTAAACTTTTTTTTTTGCACCTCTTCTTTATGAGTGAGCAACATGCATGAAGCTACTTATCGGGTACTTTTCGGGATTATAATGACCTGAGGATGAGCTATCATCTCTGCAAGTGGCTGAAGAAGCAAACAGAGAGTCAGAGTCTTCTGGAACTTTTAGCTTATTCCTAAATCGTTCCAATATTTTACAATTCACCTAAAGCACTTTATCTTATCTATTTACTGTGACACAGATGGTTGCGATGACTGACGGGCTAGCGGGCTCGCCTGGGAACCATTTGCAGGCTCGCTCTTTTTAAAAGAATTTAAAATCCTGCTTTAAAACTTGGCACGAGATGAAGCAACCGCCAGTGGATGTTGGGTTAAGTGAGTCATCGGTATGAGAACCTTCATGGTTCGTCTACAAGGAGAAATGCCTCATTTGTTTGCCATCAGTGCTGAGTACACAAGCTTGTCACATTTCTATGCCTTCAAATCACAGGTGTTGGATTGTTGGATGTGCATGACATAGCCACCGCTGCACTGGGCTGACTAACAGTAATTACCTTGCTACAGGTGAACTCCACCCAGGTTTAGCTCAGGCGTTAGCTTTTATAGCTGCAGTCAAACAACATATGTCAGGATCTACCTGTACCTTATCATTCTAGCATGTTGGCACACAGACGCTGCTTTGTACCAAGTCTTACTATCAGTCAGCTTCTATAAAATCTACCCTATGATCACGATGACAGGTCTAGACAGAGCTTTTACTCACTCTTCTCCTGGGTTCTCAGAATCTGGTATTTAGGCTTTCGTAGGAATTCTAAGAACCTGATGCGGCGGATTCTCAGACCTTGATATCAGTTCTTAGAACTTTAGTGTTTACCACAACGTGGGGCATGTTCTAGCAAGGTTTTTTTTTAAAACTAAGCGAGGTGGAGTGCTGGGATAAAAAAACCTACTGCAAAGAACATGCACGGAAAATTCTTAACAACCAACGTTCAGGACAAGTGTTGACATACCGCAACGTGATGTCATCAATTCCCAAAATCACCACAGGCCGAGGACACGTTGTGTAACATCTTCGGAGAATTTCTTAACCATAAAAAACACAGCCCTGATTCGCTGTTCCAGTCTTTAGATGAATCATGTATATTTTATGTTCCTAACAAACCCCTTAAGGCTATCTACCCCTATTTTTGATCTGTTTTGTAAATTTATTAAAACACATATTATTGTTTATTTTTTTGGCAGAAAATTAATATATGGATGCAACAAAAAGGATAAACCCTGTAGCACTATATATTACTGCTAGAATGTAGACTCTTTATCTTCACGGTGATATTGGATATTTGTATTTACCTCATTGGCCCCACGACTTTTCATCTTCTGGCACCAACCAGTGAAAATATTCACGCTAGAACATGGGGAATACTCCCACTGAGAACAGACGTTGTATTGGAGATATAAGGCATGTCACTCTGTTGTGGCACTGATTCACTCTTTAGCACTATGGTCGGCCAGAACACCACTCAAGGCCAAGTTATCCCAGAGTATGCAAGAAGGAGCACAAGGTTTGGTTTGAGGAAGTTTATTAGTTATCTGGAATCTTGTGGCTGTGATCACATGTGTGGTTTTTTATCATTCACGCACACATCACCTCCCACAGGATTCAGAACACCTCCCAACTGAAGCGATCCACTGCTCTGCCACCTTACCAAGTGTCTGACGTCACCTGTCGGTGGGTTGGCTCAACTAACGAGGTTAAACACTAAATGAACAGCCTATAAACTTGCACTAACACCTGTATAAGAACCTAGAATAGGATTTCACTATGGACTTTGGGGCCTTTTCTACAGACGTGCTAGCATGTGTACACTTGTAGTCTTCTTTTGATCCACTTCTTCACATAATTTAGTTTTTTCTCTTTATTTATGAGAAGAAATATTTACTCTCGTTTCATCGTGCTCATGACCTACAGACATATGCAATGAATATGTGATCAGTCGTCACAAAAGCACTTTGCATCATTTGAAAGCATTAAAAGCCAATAAGGTTGGGAACCACGAAAGCAGACACACTGGGATGTTAACGATCCTGACAAAGGTTGAGCGCACTGACCTTCAGTCTGGAGAGATTCTCCCGTGTTTTATTTTTTTTTTTAGACAGCAGCATGTGATGCTGACAAACGTGTGTGTGTGTGTGTGTGTGTGTGTGTGTGTGTGTGTGTGTGTGTGTGTGTGTGTGTGTTCTGTCTGCTGAATTACTGAGAGGTTCCATGAATTTCTCGCATGCATGTGAGTGCATTCATTATTATTAAATGAGGGACTTTGTGTAATTGTCAGTTAATCCCTGACCTTTGTGCTTCCTGAACTGCATTCACATAATGAAATAAAATTAATCATAATGACATCATTAGTTATTCAGGTGTAAAATCCGGTGAAATCAAAATATTATTTTTTCTAAAACCTTGATGAGAAGATTGTACTATAGCAAGAAAAGTGGAAACAGGAAGAATATCACCAGTTAAATCACAGATTTGAAAAAAGGTAGTTTTTTCACTGATTACAGTTTGTTGCTCGCTGTCCTGCAGCGTTACTGCACATTACAGGATCCTCATTGTTCATGGATGTACATTTGGTTTTAAACAGGCCTTAGTGTTAGTGTGTGTGGGGCCCATGCATGTTTCAGTGCACGTGTGCATCTGATTCCTAATTGGTCCGTGCTGGCAAAGGCACCTGTAAGAGATCCATCTGCTCCACAGGAACAGGGGCCAAGCGCTGCGGCATCTCCCGCACAGATGGACCTCACAGCGGGCGACAGTCCATGCAAACCCCCTGGCCCTCCACCAACGGATGGTGTATCACAGTGGGAATGTCGCTACACATCAATCCCAATAAAGGCCTGGCCTGCCACAGAGGTGACATTTTGATGTTGTGTATCACTGGGTCAGAGAGGCAGGGAGTTTTCTTTGGGTGTTTGTTTTAGTGATGGATGAATGAGCCTCTTATGCTATATAAATCTATTTTGTGTGGAAAGTTGTGACTCTGAGCATGCATGTCAGAAGCAGAAAATGATTAGTTTAATTATTCATAAACCAGACACAGCAGCTAGTGTAACTAGAAAACACAGCAGTAAAAAGAATGGAATCCACTACATTTCTTTGAAATACATGTTTAAAACAGTTTTTTTTACTCTTTAAAAATTATAATGATGCTTCTCCCACTTTGACCCAATTCAAAATCACCACAGTTGAGCTAAGATAGGTTATATAAAATTAAATGAGTCACTTGTTATGTTGTTGTTGACTTCCTTAATTAACTAACTTTCTGTGTCAAAGATGCTTTTCAGGAGCTCCAACGTCGTCACATCCACAGGCCACAACACACATATCAAGCTGTAAACCCGTTTTATCGTGTAGCTTCCATTGTAGCTTAATCAGCGGCAAGCCTACAGCGAGCTGCGAATCTTAACCTCTCTGACTCCACGTGTTATTCTAGAAAAGTCTGTACAATAGCTGGGTTTCCATCATTCCACCTGCAAAGTGTGCATAAATAAAAAAACTCCATCTACCAGTTTTTGTTACACTTGGCTGAGGTGGAAAAGTTGGTGTATGGATAAAAGCAAACTGCAATGGAACCAGATTTCATAAATAAGTCATGACAGCCGTAAAACATGTCACTTCCACTGAAGCTTCTTCTCCACTGTAGACATAAAATGGTGAAAACATCAGGCGTGTGTGAAGCAACATGGAGACTCAGTATGAAAATTTTACATCATTCCTCCAAATCGGAGGTTTGACTCGTGCTCTTTTAATCACATCACCTTGTTCCGCAATAGCTTAACGGCACTCGACTGAAAATAAGCCAGCTGTGGAAGTAGATAAAAAAATCAGTATTTCATGTTCTGAAATGTCGATCTTACCCATAACTAATTAGCAAGCTAATGAGAAGCAACACACAAAGAAAGTGACGCTGATGTTCCTGCAGCTGAAGGTGTACCCCCCCATTTCTGGTTAGCTGCTGCTCCAAACCTGCAGCTTCTGAACCGAGCAAACAGCACTGAAGCCGTCTTTGATATATTACAGAAACTAAAAGTTTGTGATTTGTGTCTTTCACAAGTTACTGGGACAAAAGAAAATGCTTTCCATACTGTCCGGTCAGAGCTGGTGGTGTGAACGATCCCTCGGAACTACAGACGCACACTGCAAACTAGAATCCATGCTATTTGACAATATCCTTAGTACTTGTGTTTAGTATAGTTAGAACATCGAGTGATGACTCCATGTTCTATCTTATGAATCGTTTAGATAGTGTTTGGCAACTCGCCACTTGCCTAATGATTTCTAAGGCTAATTGCTCACACACTAAACCTTACTCATAAATCACTCCAAATGCTTCCTAGCTGATTGCAGTCATCTGAATATAACAGGTTATACCAATGATCATCATCAACATGCACGGAAATAACAGACGTCCTTCTTTTAGATTATATGTCACTGAGCTGTAAAACAGTGAGACCAGTGCTGACAGACCAATCCACTGAAAAGAAGCGTATTTACCCCACTCCTGGAAACAGTAAGCAGTGTGGAAAATATAAATGCAGCCTCCATCCTGCTGTTGATGGAGAGAAACCACAGATGTAGTGTTTATTCTTTCACTGGCTTCTCTGTTAGGTGGAGGCTTGTTTCAAAGCATACTGCAGCTCCATGCCTGCTTATGTTTTTATCATGGGTGGCCCCTGTGAAGATCAAATCCCACTTCTGACATTATTGTGTCTGTTAATTAAAGGAGAAAATCAACAACAATTCGGGGATTCAGTGTCTGCCCACCTCCCCGTCAGTCATAGCTCCAGTGAAACTCTTAGCGTGGATGTGAGCCTACGTGCAGTACTTTCTTCTTACCCCCTCCATCATCACTTTTTACAAAAGAACAATAATAATTCTACTGTCAGTCATTTCTGCAACAAGCACTCCTGTGGATACAGGCAGACGTCCCATATTTCCCTCATTATGTCCTGCACCATCACACTCATGTGGAAGAGATAATGAGGTGAAGATTAGGTTGTTTCACCCACAAATAACAGCATAGTTAGAGATCCTACAAACTTTAGTGGAGTGTAACTAAGCTGCTACTTACTGTTCCTTTAAGAGTGTAGGAATTCAGAGGTATCAACAGCTCAAACGCTGCAAACTCAAGACAAACAAGAAGTTTTTTATTGTCTTTTGGTAGATTTATCGTTCTGCAGCTGGTTGGTCTTCAGAGTGAAGTAAGGAAGTGTCAGAGAGGCCACTGAAACACACCAGGACACACATCTATAAGAAGCAAATTAAAAATACATGTGGTGCAAGCGAGGGAGTGAATGAATGAGTCGTCTCCTGTTATGTAACACAGCGCTGTGTTCTGCAAGACATTGAGTAACTGCATGCCTGGCGTCGGAGTTCAGGCTCAAGACTTTCTGCTGGAGTAAGACTCCAGAGGAATGTCTGTGTCTGTGCATATGTGTTTCAGTTCAGATTCGGTTTAGTCTTCGGTGTCCAGCAGGATCGAATAATCAGACCGACAAGAAGAAAGTCAAAGTAGGATGAGGCCAAATTAAGAAGGAAAGAAAAGAGAAATGAAAGGAGAGAAAGAGAACACAGAGTCTGTAAAGTCTCACAAGAAAGTAAAGAAAAAATGCCAAAGCCAGAAAGAGAAAAACAAAGGAGAGAGAGAGAGAATGAGTGAGTGTTATGTAACTTTGTCCTCGAGAAGATGTGCCAAAACTCGGCTTGGCTTGCTTCACTACTACGACGACAGATTTTCTCATGGAACAGATTAAACTGCGCTCGAGCGGGAGACCAGCAGATGTATGATAGATCCCAGTTCTTCCAGCTCACACATGCTGTAGTACGACACCTCGGTGCACTGCGTGCGTTCTGCCCGAGGACACCGAGACAGCAAGTAACCACATGTCTTCAGTTAAAGGGTTCTCATTTAGCTCCGATTTAACTGTTTGGCCCTGTTTGAGTTAATCCACTACTGGACTTCAGCCATTTTGGGTGTTTTTGCAGTGTGAAATGGACGTAACCTCCTTTTATGTAATTTTGATCGTAATTTTGTTGTCAGTCTACTCTCGTAGTCACATTTCAAAGGAAAGTAAGCCTCTTACTCCGTTTCTAACAAACCTCACAGACTGGCAAGTTAAGAATGAACATTTCATTTGGAGAACAGCAGCATTTCAAAAATCATTTCTAACAGAAGGTTTACATTTTGTAATATGAGCACATAAGTATTCTGCATCGCACTAGACGAATTCATGCATCAGCAAATTTTGACTTACACCAACAGTTCCTGAACGCCTCACACGAGCTGATGATGAGCTCTTGATAATATCTGGTGTTACTTTTTTTTTTAAATGAAACCCGTGCTCAGAGGCAAAAGACAGGAAGAGAGGAAATATCAGATTCCTGAGATACTGTATATGTTAGTGGAGAAGACTCCCAGAAGTTCTGGGAGAGCCGGTGTGAGACTGTTGCATCCAGATCTACGGCAAGTGCTGAAAGAGTCGAGCTGAATTAAATAATAACATTAAATGAATACACACAAGTCAAACTTATTGTTGATGGCGGACTAAGAAACAGAATCAGCTGATGAAGTCAGTGCAGAAAAGAAAGTTGGATCTAATGTCATCAGTCTAAGTCCATGTCTGCACAATAAGTCTTTGTGAACTTTAGATTGGTCCTATTTTCTGTCAACTGTCCACACTACAGCTCGTATTTTACTTGTTATCACACACACATACGCTTCAAGTCTGATTTCCTGCATTTCACATGAGTAACAGTGACTCGTCCTCTGAGAGCCTCCGAAACACTGATGACCTGTGCTCAGCCAAGTCAAGCCTGTAATATCAACTTCTGATTCATAACTGTGAAACACAGACTCGAGCACATCAATTCACAGTGATGGAAACTGAAGTGTTTATGTCACACGCCACCTTTCCTCCTGTCAAAATCCAGAGCACATGCACAATCCTCATCCTGATGATCACACGTTATTGTGAATGTGAGGAAGGTGCACATGGAGGAGAAATGATGGGAAAAATGAGAACACTGAGGTAATAACATGGATATACTGAGCACACAAAGTAGTTCTTCTCAAATCATTTAAGAGATGGGATGCTGCAACATGAATGATAAGAATTTCCAGTAAGTGTGAAATTGTTCCTCATTTAGAAAAAAAAACATTTGTGCAGCTGCAGCCTAACTAAATGTTACCTTGAACCTTCACACACTCGTCCCGATCGTGTCAACCAGTCATGTGCGCTTTATTCTCCTCCACTAACAACTCAGCTCTCCTATTTTACTCCCTAATTGGCCTCTCAAGGATAATGGCCTGTTTGTTTGCTTGTGTGTGAGTGTGAGCGATCAAGAGCCTGTGGACGCAACGGTGTGTGTGAGCATTTTGTGTTTGTGTGTGTTCCTTCTCTATTTGTCCACGTCCGTGTTGCTGTGTTTGAACAATTGGCTGTGTGTGTGTGTGTGTGTGTGTGTGTGTGAGTGTGTGTGTGAGTGTGTGTGTGTGTGTGTGTGTGTGTGTGTGTTTGTGTGTGTGTCTGTGTGTGTGTCTGTGTCTGTGAGTGTGTGTGAGAGAGATGGCCACTTTCCTCAATGTTAATGTCAAGCGAATGAGGCAGATCTATGGCAGGTGTGAGAACAGCTTGAGGCTCGTGTCATTAGCCCGCCACCGGTGTGTCACTCTGTCCTGTGTCGATCCAACCTGGCACCATCCATCCACCACATGCCGCACACACACACACACACACACACACACAATCTCTTATTAAAGTGTGTATTTGCAGAAAAAGATTAAATGTGGATGAGCGCTGGTCTCTGTGACTGTTAAAGTGATTATGAAGGAACCTGAGGTGGACTCCACAAGAAGCTGTTGAGAGATTTGTGAGATTCATCCCAGCTGCCCCCATAATGTGAATCAAACACACATTTCAAGTCATTTTGAGTATTGTTTTACTTTCTTACCCGCGCAGTAGATCTTACAGTGATTTTACTGTCCTGACTACTGGACGTGTGTTTTACTCCACATGACTGCTGGTTGCATAAAGTTTGAATAAAGACAAAAGTGCCTCGTTGTGTACGGTAGGTGTTGAAGTGTGTCATCTCAAGCGTTTGACACTTCTGAATGTGTGAGAGTCAACATGACTAAAGGCTTCATTGTGGACAAGGCACAGAATTGGGACAAAGTGACAGACTGCCCCGGTAAGCCTTTGGCACTGTCATTACACTGCATTGTGGGTAACACCGCATGACATGACCACAGGAGTCGGAAAATGAATTTTCCACCTGGGGCACGCGGCTTTGGGCTGATTAACAAGGTAAATGTTACTCAATACTAATTAACTCGTATTGATGCTAATTAATGATCGTTTAAGGCACCATGAATGTTTAATTCCTCGTTAGAGGCAGTAAACGCAAACCTCTCCTGTATTAAGTCATTATAGCTCAGCTTCAACTTCAACTCATCTAGATTTAGTGAAAAAAAGAGGTTTTTCACTCAGGCTTCACATCTCGCTGGGAGCTAATGACAAGCCGAGTTTCCTTCACTTCACTTCGAGGCACGCCAGACCTGTTACTGACAACTGTTGCCTGTCAGTTATCCATTAGACTGAGCACTTGACAGAAATAGTTTCAGGCTTTCTTATGCAGGGAAGTCATGATAAAAGTGCAACATCAAATTCCTGCGTGCCGTTCATAAAGTTTGATTTATTTATATATATTATCCAGCCTGCCTCCTGCTTCTCCTGTGCCCACAGTAAACATATACTGAAGTAAGACAATACTGTAATCCTGACTTTTCATTCTGATATTTTTCTTCCTTTCTTAACTCTCTCACTTACATGATGCACAAAAGTTGGGTCTCAGCTAATCAGTGTTTTCGGTTCTGCAAAGGTGGAACAGTAAGAGCTCATGTTCAGTGTAAATCTTAAAAAATGCTAATTAACAGATCCTAAAAACCATTAGGTAACTTTTCACCTTGCTGCAGTGATGTAGAAGTCCAGGGTGTGTCAGTACAACACTGCTGGGTGTGCAGTGGAACACACCTCAGCCCCCGCCCAGACACACTAATTAGCAAAGTTAGTGATGGTGAAGGTGAACAGATTTGAAACACTGAACCAGAAAGACTGGTTTTAAGTTCAATTTCTCACTTACTTATTTATTCTAAGTTATTTGGTAGCTGTAAAACAATTGAGTAACTGACTGATTGTCTGCTTTACCTTCTGAATAATTTGACTCGTCTGAACAGCTACATGGTGTCTCTGAGCTCTGAGCCAACTAATAAGCTATAAACTTTCTGTTGCATGTGTTTGAAGAAACAATGAATAGATTTAATCCCCGGTGTTCATTACAGCCACCGTATTGTTAATGTAAACTATGGTAACATTTAGTTTTTAGTAGTATCATTTAGATTTCAATGATGCAGACATCTCACACTGAACTGTATGAACTGAACTGAACTGAGCAACTTACTCAACAATGTTTCACTACAGTGAAATGTTGCAACTGTTTTGTGTCCTATTCACATGTTCCAGCAGGTCCGCGTCTGTGCAGCAGCTGTGGGGAGCACCCTGATGCCACACTGGTTGCCCCAGTACACCCTGGCTAGACACAGACACATGCACGCACACAGGACGACCTACTCACAAGCCTATGATCACTGAGTTCATTGTCAGTGTGAGCCAGGGTGGCACAAAACAAAAAAATGGCTGCCGTTCTTGTAGGAGATCAAACATGCACGGACAGACATACACACTAAACGCTCCCACATGCAGTTGCATTGACATACCAGCCCACGTACTGACAAACACACACACAATCCCCGGAGCCCAATATAGAGTCCATTACTTTGGAATGCCACAGTGTTTTCCTCTAAACACGAGATGTACTCAGACTTCACTGGGCCTGACTGCTGTGACTCACACAGGACTCCAACAAACCAACATGATTGCCTGGTTACCAGTGTGGCTGCAGCAAGTACATGTTTAGAGGACTGAGTGACTCACAAATACCCAAGATTACCCTGACATTAAAACCCGCAGCTTGTGTAAATACAGCTCTATTATTCCTGCTGAGCTCTCTCATTCACTGTTTGCAGTGGAGTGATTCATACAGTCGGTCCACGTGATCAGAGGAGCACTGCTGCTCTCAGGGGGGGATTCCCCAATGAAATGGACTCAGTCAGTTTGCAAAGAACTCTTCCTGTAATTTTTGTTGAGATTATCAGTTACAAGCCCAAGAACAACATGGCCGTCTGACATTGAGTTGCAGCTCTTCAGAAGGTTGTTAAATTTTTTGATCTTCTCTTTTTTTCTTTTTAACATCTAAAAGGATGTCAAACGGACGTCGGTGCATCATTTAAGGCAGAAGTTAAAATACCACGAAACAGAATGCTGAGCTACCCACTCGTCATCATTCATGTTTAGTATTTTTTTACTACAGAACTTCAAACAGGACCGTACAGTGGTACAGGTTTAAGGTTTAGTTTAGACTCAAACTGTGACTGGGTATTTATTCAGACCGAAGGAGGTTTACTTCTAGCGGGAAAACATTTTTTGGATGGTTCAGACCAGTTACAGGAAGTTGATCCAAGCTATCGTCACCCTTTGAACAATAGAAGGAAAAGAATTGAAAATGAGGCGAGGAGCACCTGGGGAGAGGAGGAAGACATGCAGACTGAACTGCATAAGATGCAGAAACTTAGATTTTTTTCCTGAGAGAGAGAGAGAGGGAGGATATAAGACGATGGAAGAACAATTCAACTTAAGTTAAGAAGCAAAACCTTTCAAACTTTCAGTTGTGAAAATTCCCAACCAGCTCTGAAAAGCAGTGTGTAGTTCACATTAGAATAAAACTGGCACTCCAGATTTAAATCACTAATAAGTACATTAACAGGCCACTCAACGCCACCGAGAGAAATATGTTTCAAATCAAGGAGGTTAAATATTGCATTGTAAGGGTAATTTGCAATTTATTGGATTATATTTCTGAGTGCTGAAGCCACAGGGGTACTTTCTGATTCACTGAAAAATGGTGAATCAAACTGTGGTGCAAACGAGCTCTCAGAGGGAGCAGCCCGTCAGCAATTAGACTCTTTCCTCACCAACTACAAGCGCAAATTGATTGAGCTTTAGATGCTGGCATCGTCATGCCCTGCCGTCCTTGCATCTTTACAGGAAAACCTAAATGCGGCACACTGGGGGACTTTGTATTACAAAGTGTAAATGAATCGGGCGAATGGTTTGGAGAGCTTCCACAACAAATAGGTGTTATGAGACTATAATGTGATTTATGCATCATTTGCAAGACCATGACAGGCGCAAAGAGGATTTTGTTCCAGTCTTGGCACATTGTTAGGGAATTCCACGACTTGTTGACCATGCTGGTGATCAAACCTTCATATATTAATGAATCCAGACCTGATTTCTCCAGAGACAATGTTGCTCCAGCAAAGTAAAAGATTCATTACCGTGATGTTATTATTTCATTTGACTGTTGGAAATAGTGAGCAAATGATTAAATTGAAGTTTCTGCTGTTCTCCTTTCATTTTTTCACAGGTCTTGGTCGGCTCTTTGACAAACCCTCTTTTCTCTCTGCATGAGTCAGACAGGATGTGGAATGCCACTGATCGGGTGGAAGAATCCCTTCGGAGTGGGGAGGAAGGGGGTGGGGATGGGGGCCGAAGGAGGATTCCAAGTCTGGGTTACAGTGGGAAGGAAGAGGTCACGTTCCTGTTAGTTTGCATGAGGGCATGGCAGGCGCAGTGGAGATCTGGATGGGGGTGGGCCGTGCTCGGGGTGCTGCGGGGTCATTCCCTCCTATCATCACATTCACAGCTGCTGGGGATGGGTTGAGTGGGAGGATGTAGGGGGAAAAACACTCCCATGATGTACACTCCTCAAGCATGCTGGACTTGGAGTTGAATGGAGACAAAGAGGTTGATCCTGTGGAAACAGTGTAGCGTGAATGAAGGGAACATGGACGCTCAGCCAAATGTCCCTGTGCAAACAAAGGTTCAAATAAAACTTGTGGACTTGAATGCAGTGTTTCTGCAGACTGAAGAGCTTCTCTATCACAGCCAGCACAGGCGTAATAATGAAGGAAGGGTCTGTTCACAGCAGTTCAGAGGGTTTTTCCACAGTTTAACAGTTTTCTTTTCAGGGATCTGTTAAACACATCTGACTGGAAGCTCGAGTGTTGTCACCAAAACAAGTGAATCATTTCAGCACTTAAAAGAAGACTTAGCAAGCAGAACATAAAAAACCCAAAGGCCTTAAACAAGCCGAGACTGGTGAAAACTGGAGAAATGATAGAAACGATCAGCAGGTTTTCTTACTGTATCTTGCTGCAGGGACCTTTAACTATCTTTCCACCCTTTCCAGCATCTGTGCACTACGTCTACATCCTTAGCTGAACTGTCAGATGTTTATATCCCTATCACTTCATCTGTGTCCTCTGCATTTCCCATTTGTGGGGATAACTTCAGCTTCCTTCCTCTCATGAACAACAGGATGTGTGCTACTCGGACCATACGTGTGAGTTTGTGTAACGTACGCATCACGTTTAGCTCTCCACAGTGCTGGTGACTCAGTGTTTCATTTCCTTCACCCGGCGGAAACAGATTTGAGAAGCATGATTAGGAAATTTGCTATTGCTGTGATGTTGATTGTCACATTAACACACTGCAATTGTAGGTTTTAAGGAAAGGACTTAAGCACAGTCTGGTTCTGGAAGCATTGGTGGTGCAGGGTAACAAATCATTATGGACAAGAAGTACTTTTTTACATTACAGGATTAATAGACCCTGTACGTGTCCCGTTCATTTCATTTTGTCATAAACTCATGAAGGTGCAGTTTATTCATCTCATCTTCTTTCTGCTTTGTCAGTTTGAGCCTCTGATGATTTGACTCATTAATTCAAGGCGCTCTATGTGCAGGGCTAATAATGGAGATGAGAAAGCAAATTGGCCCCGTCTCTGAAAACTCTGGCTCTGCACTGTGGAAATGATTGCCGCTCAGCTCCACCGCAGCTTCACGTGCACTTCACTGGTGTGACTATGACTGGACACTGCTTAATATGCTGCTAGAAAACAACCAACAGTAGAGGGTTAAAAGGCTCCTACACCAGCAATCATAATGAATGAGATGAAATATTTAGTTTTCAAACTACACCACAGTAATAACTGTTGATAAGTTAGTGTTTTCATTTTGTGTAATCAATCACAGTCTGAGGCGTGAATGCATCGACTCATATCTCATATATATATATATATATAT
>JAUYWH010000009.1:19665983-19695836 GCA_034779795.1 Ctenopoma multispine | reverse complement strand
GAGAGAGAGAGAGAGAGAGAGAGAGAGAGAGATAGATATAGATATATCTCACTTTAGAGCAAAGCTGCTTTCTTATTCCACCAAGGATCAGAATTCAATTTATCTCTCTCCCTCGCCGCAATTCAACACAGGTGATAAATCTCCAGAGCTAAAGCAAAGCTAAAGTTACTGACCTCAGCGCTCGCTGGTGATAACAGCTGTGCCCCCCTAAACTGAAATCAATACTTTATCTTTTACATGTTTTTCACATCTCTCACATTTAGCTGGTGCGGACGGTTCACTGTCCTGCTCCAGGATGTTGAATGTTCAGTCTTACTTTATTGGAGTCATAAATCCTTCAGTTTCAATGGGTTCTGGGTTAATATCTAAAAAAAAACATGCAAACACATAAAAAGCATCACCTCTAAAGTAACTGTTAAGATCGACTTTCACTTGTTCTCGTACAGTGAACTCGGCTTCTGTGGTGATTTGCTCTTCTCTGTAACCCTTCAGTCACCCTGCCACTCAGATGTCCTCATATCCTTCACATGGGGATGAGGTTTCTCTCCCCAGCAGACCAAACCACAGAAATCCAGCAGATCGACACACTTCCCGGTTTATTGGTCGAGGTAAAGTGGAAGCTTCTGTTTCCACAGAGCTACAAGTCATGAGATGAAGATGAGTCATAGTCAGCTGTGACCAGCTCCTCCTAAACGCTGCTCAGTCTGACCGCTGTTGATCATTGTAGTAAACAGCTCCTAGATTACAGGTACACACACACACACACACACACAGGTTTGTGCACAGGTAAACTTACTGTACTACAGTACATACACTCACACACCTGCTGTATTAATCTACACATTTAGCAGCACATGTCCACAGGTGACGGGGGAGTGGTGCGTTTTGGAAAAGTCTGGAGTCTTTGGAAAGTGCTTGCTTGCTTGTACGTGTTAATATCAGTCAGTGTGTGTTTTTCAGTATGTAACAGCAGTTTTCCTCCTCCCTCTTCAAAGTCAGACTGGGCACACAAATCAGCCACGTTTAGGATTTGAGCTCATGTTTTACTGCTGCCCACCAACACCTCACGGCTGCCAGGGGACACATGCGTCTCACTCTGTTGTTCAAAGCAGCTACTGGCTGCTCAGAAAGTCATAGGAGGTTGCCAGATGACATCACACAGTAATTAGCACATCAATACATTTATTACAGCGCTACTGTTTTTTCCCAAGCTTGTGGCAAGCGGAGGATCAGACAAAAGCAAAAACTACTTCAAATGTGAGTCAACACATAAGCTTTACACAGATATACCTGTGGACCTTAGTATATTCCCCTGAGGAGTAACAGTATGCACGGCTGCTGGACGAGGTTTCACTTTGCACCATTTAAACCTATCAATGACATTTTTTACTAGAATATTTAAGTAAATGAAAAGCTGTTTTTTTTTTGTCTTCTCCTTTTAAGGAAAGCTAAGATTTTGCTCTTCGATTTGAGTCAAGGTCCAAATGTTCAAGGTTAGATCACAGCAGTAAAACAAAGATTTTATTCATCATTTTAAAGTGCACCTCTTCCTCAACCCCAATGTCCTCGCGGGAGATGCATCTGTTGCTTATCTTACTGACAACCTTGTTTGAAACCTCAGTATTTTCCTGACAGTTTCCTGATGGAAGTGTTTCATGCTGTCACACTGCTGCATTTAAGAAATGATGTCACCGACAACAAATTTACCAACGCTGCGAGGTGCGTCACTTAAAAGCTTCACATATGCGGTGAGCCGTGCACACAGGCGCTCACGCTCCCCGTGCATTTATCGGATTCTTAACTGGGTGTCATCCCTCAGGTCGCCGCTTTAGTGCTGCACAACGCAACGTTTCAGTGAAAGGTTTAACAAGCTGTAGTCAGCTCACATGACGTCTTCCTCACATCAAGTCAAGTGCAGTCATGACTCATCTAATGTACACGTGAGAGATGTGGGAAATGTGCTGGGATTGACCTTGCTTTGCGCTGGAATTTCGGTTTCTGTGAAAATAGGAGTGTAATTGCTTGAAATGCAACTTTTTATTATATTCTGGTTTTCAGCTAGTCCATTGTCTTTAATCCAATCACTCATCAGACAGTTTTTCTACTGATTGTCAGTCAAAGTAACTTTAGCATTGACACAAATAACATAAAGACAGTTAAGGTAAGCTGAGCTTTTACATGAGCCATTATTCGACTGTCTTCACTATCAACAAACACCCACGCTGGAATTCTACTGGAGAAAACACAAACGGTTCAATGACCAATGACAGGCAGTGTGTTCAGACTAACAAGAATTATTTCTGGAGTTCTGGATTCATACGTTACATTGTAATGGAAAGAGAAAAAGTTTTAATGTGTATTATATAAGGATGTTAACTACAGACTCTAAATCTAATCTTAACCTATAAAATATTTATTTTATGTATATTATATATTTAAGGTTATGTTTTTAAAAACAGAATTTAACCAGAACCTCCTTCAAAATAAACGTCTATATCTGGTGATGTTATGAACAGACTTTATTTTCAGGATCCTAGGATCTGTGCTGATTTCTCTTTCAGATATAACCCATCCAAACAAAGTGAAGCGCTTCCTTCACGTCCACTCAGGTCGTCCAGTAAACAGTAAAATCTGCTGCTGAAGAAGGGCACAACTCGCCTCGCTCTCTGTTAAAGCAGCATTCCCGTCAGATTCGCTCCTGCTGGACAAATATCTTTTAATATCTGCAGTCTTATGATTCTGATTCATCTTCAGTACATTAAAACCCAAGACTACTTAGACATGTGATGTAATGAAGCAATTACATTACCTCTGCTTGTTTTTGCTGCAGAGTCTCATACTGTGGCTCATTGTGCCTGCTCTACGCCTTTACATACTGTACTTTTCTTCGCTCTGAATATCTTTGCATTCTGATTAGATTCAAGTGACAGGCAGTTGGGGTGCCCAACAGTGAATATGTTAGCAAAATCAACTCACAATCATCTCATACATCCAAACGGTAACCCTACCAAGCGGTTCACTGCTTCCACATCACCGCCATTTCTTATATTATGCTATCTGACATTTCTTTTGTATTGGCAGCAATGAAACTTTTTACGCTAATTGCAACTGTGTATTTCTAATCAAGCACAAAACCCTGTTTGCAAATTAAGGACCGGCCATTACCTGCTCAGCATAGAATTGTAGGACAGCTAATTAAAAGTGAGTGACCGTGTTTTGGCATGCTTTTCCAAATGCAGCATTTTAAAGTGTGTGTGTGTGTGTGTGTGTGTGTGTGTGTGTGTGTGTTGCACTGCTTGATCCCTGACATTGTCTGTGGCTACTCTTTTACAAACGTACTGACTCTGTGGCCTGTGTGTGTCCTGTGCTGGCGACGTAGGTGGTTTACAGATGTGGTCATAAATATTTAAGTTGTGGCTGCTGCTGCTGCTGCTGCTGCTGCGTCAGGATAATCTTACACTAACTTAAACATAACCTTGATAAACAGTGTTTAGTGATGTGCAGTGTATCACGTTGTGTTGGTCTTACACATTATAAGATACTGTACATGTCGGACAAGTCATCACACACAGCGATACACGCAACCAATGTCTGACTAGTACAGAGCAACGCTGCTCGTCTACAAGCTGTTTATGCTCATTATTTTGTTGCTATGGATTCAGTCTGTCACAGAATAACATCCCATGTGTATCACACTGCTTCAAAGCAACTGCATTGGGTCTATACAGGCATATGACTCATGCTATCTTTGCATCAGAAGCACGGTGTCCTCAACTACCACAGACTAAAGATGTGCATTGATTTGATTCAGTGAGGCTGGTGCATATAGATACTGAATACGGAGCAAAGTGCTAGAAACATACAGGGTTTACTGTGGTAATGTTAGAATAAAGTCTGTTTTAGTGGTCAGGTCATTACAGATAAATTAGACATGTATGGTAAAATAAATATAAAAGTGTTTAAAAGGAATTAGAATGTGTCCCAGTCTCCATACGACGTGCACATTTAAAGCAGTAATAGATTTAAGGAATCAAGTGCACAAATATGTCTGCTTTGGTGTCCCACAGTGTTTTCTAGTGTTCTATGCACTATACATATACACAAACACCCCTAAGACTAAACTGGTTCCCACAGCGTGGGACTGAGCGGAGGGAAAGAGTCACGTCTGTATGACTGACGGGAGGAATCCGTGTGCACTTTATTTAGCATATATTTACCAGTATATGAAGACAAAAATCCCTATGAAAAGTGTTCTGTGGTATGATGCTAAAACAATCAGCATTCTGTCTATCAATGGATATGATGGATGGTTCTGATATCTATTTTCTCCTCTCTCAGTACCACCACCTCCTCTTACATTCTGAGTGTAAAGACATTTCATTGGATCTAAATGAAGGTAGACAGAGTACGTGCTTTGATAGAAATACTCTGTTGTTCCACTACACCGTTCAGAAGGACAACAATGAATCATCAATGCTGTAAGGAAGCATGACTCTTCCCTTCTGTTATCTGTCATGTGTGTCACAACAGAGCCCGGTCCATGTGCTCTCCAAGTCCCCAAACCCCATGCACTCATGACAAAATGTGATGCTGCTGAGTGCTTCAAATATGCCCACAGCCGAGATCTTAACAAAAGAGACTCCGTTGTGGAGGCGCTCGACTGGGCTGATGGGCCAAACAATGCGGCTCTGTTCCAAACGTGTTGTTTGTCCCATCGCCTGCCTTTAACTCATCAATGCTGCTGTTGTTCTCTGCTCGTCTTTAACTTTCTCCCACATCTCAGGCAGCGGGACGTGTGGGTTTGCTCAGATGTGCTGTTTGTCAGGCGTTAGTGAGCTTGATAGCAGCAATCTAGCATATGGAAAGCAGAAACTTCACTTCTTACTTAGCAAAATAAAAGCCTCACACCTTTACAGATTAGATCCTCTACATTGGAACAGAGGAATAATGAACCATAGGATTTATACATAGGAGCACATTTATCAACATGTAGCTCATTTACAGGATTAATATTCATGATTGATGATGACACATAAGACAGAGAGATGTTACATTAGAAACTCAGGATGCTCTGTGGGTGGCCCGCGCTTTTTGTTTTTGTAACCCCTTCTTCTTTCCTGCTTGTAGAGGAAACACGTACCAGGCCAGTGTGGTTTCATGATTGTAATCAAGAAGAGCAAACACGTTTTGTTACTAGAGAAGTAGAAGCTCTCTTTTGCAGAACAGGAGCCACAGGTGACTGAGATTCTAACACACACACACACACACACACACAGACACACACACACACACACACACTATTAGCAGGAGAAGAAAACCTGTCTCTAATCATTTGCCTCAAGCTGTGGTCACTATAAAAAGCTGCACAGTATTTCTAGGAATACTCATCTTTATGTCTAGAACTTCTTAACTCATTAAAGTGTCTACATGGACACACGGAGCCTGCACAGCGATAGAAACTTTTATTTCTCAGACCACTGAAATCTTCCAACGATTCCGCTGAGTTTGCAGGCGGCTCACAATCACTGTCAGTCAGCAGACAGGAGTCATTCAGAGTCACATCCGCGCTCTGCGTTCAACACTAAAGTCAGAAAATGAAGGAAGTCAGTGGTGTATGTGTGACGGAGGAAAAACGGTGACATGCGTCTATTCTGAGCGCGTCGCAACCTGCGCGTCTCCTGCCGCCGCTCCGGAGAAGCTGAGCTCCACATTTGATCAGTAGAAAACTCGACTTCCTCGTTTTCAGACGGAGCCCTGTGGCTTTTATAGAGCCCTAAAAATAGCTCTGCTGTGGACCAATGGCAGCCGGCGACGCTCCGCACCGCGCACCAACCACAACGCGCGGGATGAATCAGCGCTGGCTCAGCATTGGCTAGAGGTGGTCTGGTAGGCGGGACATACGCTCATGAGAGCCCATTGGTGGACGTGCCGAAACGTAATGTAATCACATGGGGGTGGGTTTGTCTGTAATTTTGAATCGGGGGGGAAGTTTACAGTTCGCTGACGGATTTTTTGGAGAGTTCACTGTTGTGCGCTCTCGGTGCGTCACATGCTCCAAACCTCCGCTGGAAGCGCACGACTCTCCGTGATTATTCATGCAAATACAGCCAAGAGTCCAGCTTCTCTCTCTGAACACAGAAAGCTTCGTTTTCTCCACAAGCTCGAAATCGCTTCTCCGTGTGGCTACATCTCAGGAGGGAAATGGATGTCATCCCCATGTGTAGTATCTTCCAGGAGCTCCAGATTGTGCACGACACCGGCTACTTTTCAGCGTTGCCGTCTCTGGAGGAGTACTGGCAGCAGGTAACAGCAGCGTCTCCTTTCACCTGTGTGTGCGCAGCTTGACAGATCGCCGGGGGTCAGGGGTGGAGGGACTGTTTGACAGAGGTGGAAGTTATGTGCGTAATTTGGAGAAACTTGCTCTCCGCTGACAGCAGCGTGTGGACGCGCAAATGTCAAAATTGTTTACTGAGCCTGACGTCTGGTTCAGTGCAGCAGTGCAACATCAGTTCCCCCGTTTCAGGTCGACTTACATGCGGTAGATGATAGAGGAAGTGATGCAAGTTCCCTCAGTGACAAATCTGTGTAATGTTCCTTTAACATTCCTTATGCTCCAGAAGTAACTGTGCTACAATGACAGTGACTTTTTTGTGTTGCCGTTATTTTCGTTTCTTAACATCACGTTTCTTAGTAGATTTGTGAAATAACTTTTTTTTCAGTGTAACCTGAGCTTCGTTACTTCACTACTGAGAATACCGTTTCAGATATTTTGGGCTCGTTCTTGCTGCTTGTAGAAACACGTCGGTTTGTGATTAAATTAAAAATAAAACCGTGTGTTGCAACTTTAGCAGACTGAGGCTGAATGTGGGGGCCGTGCGTCTTTGCGCGTCTCTCTCTCTCTCTCTCTCTCTCCGCTTGTTCTCTGTCACGCACACACACACGCACACAAGCGAGACTGACAGACTGACAGAAAGAAAGAAAGAGACTGATTTCTACTCCAGTTTTTTTCTACGACAAACGAAGGGAGGTTGAGAGCGGTTCTTGTTCGGGTTGAGAAATGAAATGAGCTGGCAACATGCTTCAGTCTTCTATCTCTCCGCATATCAGATCTCTTCGGGCTTCGGGCCAAGTCGCCCTCTCAGGCATTTAAAGCTCGCCTGGGATTTATGCAGCACTGCTGACGAGAAACATTTGCCTTGAATGCCCCTCTCTCTCCCCCCTCTCTCTCTCTCTCTCCCTCTCTCTCATATTCCCAAGTTACTACAACGTTCCCACAATTTTCCTATTTTAGACAAAAAGTGTGTCTGTGACTCTTTTTTTTGTACCCAATCATTTCCTCTGCTTGGCTTAAGCGAATCCGTGATATGGTGAGAATCCATTATGTTACAGTAAATGTAGAAGTTCTGTAACGTTCATGAAGGTTACCAAGTCTCCACATTTATTTTGAAAGTCTTCAGTGATGTTTGGATGGATGCTCTGTGTTGCCCATCGCTCTGAACTGTCTGAGCTCTTTAAGTTTAAAAAAAAAGAGCTCATATGTGGCCCTGTGCTCAGTGACGGCAGCGGGTTGAGGAAGTGCTCTCTTCACTTCCTTTTCAAAGAAAATAAGCCCACAATTCACAGCAGCTCTTGCAGTATTCATGCCGGGCTTTTTATGGACCCCCATGAACCAGACCTCCCTCCTCTCAGTCCCTGGTGTGCTATGTTATTTCTAGTGATGCCTCAGAATGCATTATTAAATCCACATTATGTTGAATAATTGAAGGATTTAAAAGATCTACAAGCACTTCCCTAACCCAGTGGGAGGGAGGACTCTGTAGCATATGTAAATTTCATGACAAACCCTAACACACACCTCCATACACACAAACACAACTATGCACGCGTTCGCGGGTAAGAGCATGAGGACTTGCACGCTGCCAGAAGGAAATGTGCTGCTTGTAATCTTCCCTGATATGGTCTTAGAGAGCACCCCAGGACGTGCTTGACTGTTCTCTGCATAAGACATTGTGTCTTGACTCGTTCCTGCAGGCAGGAAGGAAGCAGGGCCCGTTGTGTTACAGTGACGTAGCATTTCCCCTCCTGCTGGTGCTGCTAAGAATGAACACAGTGTGTAGAACAGCACCAGAGTTTGTTTCCAGTTTAACAACCAATCTGTTTTTTGATGTTTTGGGACGCTCCAGCTGTAGACAGGCCTCAGGCTCTGTGCACCCATGAACTCACTGCTATCTCGTCTTCCCTCCACACAGACATGCCTCGAGCTGGAGAGGTACCTCCAGAGTGAGCCCTATGTCTCAGCCACAGACCTCAAATTTGAGAGCCAGGAGGACCTGTGGAGCAAGTTGATGCTCGCCTGCGGGGACAAGTCAAGCGAGCCGGACCCAAAGATTCCCCACGTCAAAGAGGAGGAAGACAATCAGGACAACCAGCACCTTGATGCCGGCGGCTTCAACTCCGACGCCAGCAGCGAGGCTTCGGACAGCTCTGAGGAGCTCTCCCCTACTCTCGACTTCTCCTCCAGTTCTTTGACTGACATTCTGGGAGACGGCGGAGAGGACCTGGGCTCTGCCATCATCAGCACGCCGCCATCCTCACCCGAGCTGGGCAAGGAAGGGTCTGTAGCCCATGCGTGGAGTGGGATACAGACTGTGCTGCAGTCGCCTGGGAAAATAAGGACTGGGGGCACAGAGAGAAACCCGGAGAGGTCAGGGCTGGCCAGTGGTGAGGCGTCGCCTGACGGGAGGAGGCGAGTGCACAGGTGTCACTTCAACGGCTGCAGGAAGGTGTACACCAAGAGCTCACACCTCAAAGCACACCAGCGCACACACACAGGTAAAGATGATTGTCTCCCAGATGTTTTTATTACCGTCATGCTAATGGTCACGAAACCGGTTCTAACTCACTCTGACAGGTTATGACATCATGATATTTTTTTGCCAAGTCAAACTTACTCAGATCATCTGAAGAGGGAAAAGCTCCTGGACGTGTGAGTTAAATGGACTCTGGTGTTGGTTTGTAGCTCGACGTGCTGAAAAGACTCCCACATACTGAATAGTTTGTCAGGAGGAATGTCCTCAACTGTGACCTAATTCACACAGAGGAACGTGACTTCATGCAGGGACAGAAAAGACAGACAGAAAAGGGGGAGGGATGTTCTTTTGTGGCTGAGCAGCAGCCACAGCATGTGGAGCCTGAAAACAAATCAATAGTTCTCAGATTTCACCATGGGAAAAGACTCCGTCTCACCCGTATGTACTCACAGTCCAAGAAATCTGGGAATCTGACATTTGCAGTGTTTTGTTTGGGGTCCAAATGTGAGCAGTTTCCCTTATCACCTTTGACCTCTGCCAAGCTGTTTACAGCTGTGCTGCCCATTAGCAGAGGAAGTCACATTTCCAGCATTCTTCACTGACCATGTTCGCCACATGCTTAATGGCCCATTAGTCTTCTTTTCTTTTTTTTCCTGCAGTTCTCCCCGATTACATAAGTCATCTACTCGAGCAGTTCCTTAAAGCTTCATACCACAGCTCTCAAGACCCACAAGGCACATGGTTGTTGTTTTTTTCTTGAATGAAAAGCAGTCAGTCCAATCTGCTTAGGACCTGCTGAGGCTCACATTTTCTCTGACATCAGCACTGTAATAGCTGTAGGACTGCACAGAGTTGTAAACATTGCTGCATATCTGAGAAATCACACTTTGAAATGTCAGATATTCTGATGTTTGTATTTATGGCTGAGGGTTACTACATTTATGGCACTTGTCAGAGGACCAACAAAAACACATAAAGAGGTAAATAGTAAAGGCCATTTAACAAAGTCCCATCCTATTTATGTAAAATATACTGTATAATATTAAGCCTGCAAAGCCATTTGTTAACAATCTCCTCTCTTTTGAACCTCTGATAAACAACATCTTTCCATGAATGTTAATCTCATGATTCCTGGTCACTGTTGCAGGTGAGAAGCCCTACAGGTGTTCATGGGAGGGCTGCGAGTGGCGCTTTGCACGGAGTGACGAACTCACCAGACACTTCAGGAAACACACTGGAGCAAAGCCATTCAAATGCAGTCACTGCGACAGGTGAGAGTGCCAGAGAATATCCATAAATGTTCATGGAGATTAATAACATGAGTCAGCTTCAGGTACAAACATGGAGTGCAATGTCACCGTGCTAGGACACAACAACATTTTGTTCTGTTGCTAGCTACAGTGTCTCCTCTTCCATGAAACCACGGTGTTTCCTGTGTGCAAATTACTTTATTAAAATCACACTTTAGGTGTAGGGATGAATGAGGGCCAACGATGGCCCAATGAAACAGGGTCGAGGTCAAGGGTTCGGATGAAAAGGCAGTTGAGTAGAAGTGGTGAGCAAAGGGTCAGTTGGTGATTGTTGACAGCTGGCAGCTAGAAGATGTCATGACGAGGAGCAATATGGCAACATCTCAGTGAGCCACTGTAGCTTTGTCATCCCCCCTGTGTGGTTTGTGGTATCGTTAGTAGTATCAGTTTAGAAACTGATAATTAATCTGTGTGGCCTAGTTAGCTCACATTGTACCATCTAAGTGATATTGTACATGGAAACTTAAACTGTTTATAGAAGAAACAACTGAAAATGTAAAATCAGTCTCCTTTTCTACATGGGTGTTTATATGGTATACATGGGAAGCAGTGAGGGCTTAGAACAGCAAATGGAAAAAGTAGATGAAATTATCTTCCGTCCAACAGCTGAATCTTTGCTCTTTCTTCCATTTTCAGGTGTTTCTCCCGTTCTGATCACCTGGCCCTGCACATGAAGAGGCACATCTAAGATGGCCTCCGCGTCGAGAGCTCGGAGGGATGATTCTGGTTGATTGTCCTGACCTGTGGGGGATCAGCGTGGCCGGTGTGTCCTGGGAGCATTAACAGGAGCACCGCCGTGTTCCAGGCAGTGGAAAAACATGAAGCGACGCAGGCTATTATTTGCACCATACTTAGTGCCTCCAACACCTCGCTGTGGAGATTGCTCTTGGAAGGCTTTTACAGAGGAGCGGGAGGGCGGGGACAGACTAAGAAAAAATTTATAAACGGGAAAAATCTGGTGTGTCTGGGAAGAGACTCTTCTGTATGGTGTTCAATGCTTTTTTTTCCCTGGAGGATCAAGGCGCTCCTGTGGGTTGCCGTTCCTCCACTGACAGTGTGTTTGCCTGTGCGCATGGGGACTGTGAGTGCCTGCGACTGGATGCCTGTGCTGGCTTTATGGAGCGGATGGAGCTTGCACTGTGGAACTGTGAGTGAATGGCATGGACGACGTGATGTTGTGCGAGGGAGGTTTTTTTTTTTTTTTGTGGCAGGAGGGCGGGGGGGGAGTATCTGTTGTCTCACTGAGAATGAATGCAAGCAAAAAAGGTTCTGTCTGTGCTGTTTAAGTCTGTTGACTGTGGAGGGGAGTTCGGGGGTTGTTTGATGGAGCTGATTTATAAGAGAGTGCCCCCTTTGTGGCCGGAGGTGGAACTACAGCTCCCTATAAAAAATTGGGAGATCGTTTTGTTTAGTGCAGCTATTAAATGTGCAATGTATTACTTATCCTGTCTCGAAACATACACGCTATAAAGCTCATTTTGTTGTCCACTGTGGAAACTCTGTATCTTAAAAGAAAAAGAAAAAAAACAACGGTTGTACACAAACAGTTATTGCCATTATAACAGAAGTTGCATGGGATCTGGGGATGTGTTGCTCACCTGTTGCTTATAGGGCAACTAAATTCCATTCGAGAGCAGCTACCTTCATATTACTCAATATCATAGTATTGTATAAAACACATAAGGCAGTAATTTTCTTAATTTTCTTGCTAAATTGGGGATACCACAATTGCTTGGAAACTGTCGATCATGGGATTTATGTTTTCTTCCTTTTGTTCTATCTGTAAATGCACTGTTGACCTTACTGATGCCTTATGTAAGTGGCCTTGTCCTGTTATATAGATCTTTCTCTCTCACACACATGCACGCACGCACACACACACACACACACACCATACGGGGGTTGCGAATGCAGTAGTGTGTTATTGAATAGCTTTATAAAGGCTGTGATACATACTGTCGCACCTTTGTTCTTTTGTCTTGCGACAGACTCCTGAATAATAAAAAAAAAATAACTATCAGCTTCATAAAAACTGCCATTTTTACATTTCTGTGGATTTTTTGTTGAATATATCAAAATTATTTTAGAAATATCTCTAAAAGGATCTGAGACAGAATTGTGGCACACATGGAAGACTAATTCAGTTTTGTAATGGTTTACTACTATGTAGTATAAGATTGAACTTCACATGGACTGTAACTTCAAGTCAAAGGTACAGGTTCTTGGAAATGTGTTCTCATGAAGTGTGGCATGCTCAGCCACCAAGGCTGTGGGAAATTAGGGTTTACTACTAAGAAAGCATTCGCATTGGGGTCATTCATATCAGTTAATGTGTTAAAAGCATAAAGTCTTTAAAAAAAGAAAAAAAGATATGTCCTTCGAGTAATGACAACATTCTCAATCATGAGTCTGTTTTGATGTTGTATGTGTCATTAAGACGCACCCTCAGGGTGAGTCCGTATCTTTACTCAGTCCTGGTTTAAACAACCTGTGATCTGACTAAACAGTACCAAAACTGGTGCAACCAGTTCAGCCGAGCTGTGCTGCAGGTCTGTTGCTGCAGGTGAACTAGCATCAGATGTATGTCTGTACCAATTTCAGTTTAAATTCAGTTACTGGACTTCAACACACTCCTCTGTGGGTTGGTGCATTTTTCAAACCACTCAGATTTGCTGAAATTACTTGATTAATTAACTCCATCACCATTTTTCATATTTCTAGAAAACATTTTGAAGCCACAGTGTTAGTGTTTTGTCAAAACCTAAGTGGAAGTGTTAAAAAAGGACTTGTCTATTTTATGAGTTTGGCTGGGTTAAGTGGTCATAAAACGTCAACGTCACAGGCAGCCCTTGTTATAATTTAACAGCTTTGTAACGTGAACCTGGTCAACATGAAAGCAATGTTTCTTTTTACACTGAGAAATGTGGAAAATGCAAAGATTATGTACATTGTAAAGTAAGAGAATTTTGTAAGGAAGCTTCTATTTTGAAAGGGTATGGGACCAAACACAAGTGCAGTGTGTTGTTTCTAAAGATGAACCAATAAATATAAGAGGCTGAAGAATTATTGTAAAATAGACACTCCATTCTTCTTCATTTGCTTCTGTAACATGTTTGTTTCTGATCGAGAAAGGTAGAGAAAATGTACATTTTTTTAAAGGCATCAATACCTGTGGCCTATCATCTTTCCAAAAAACAAACAAAAAAAACAAAAAACAGAAACCTTCAGACGTGAATTGTTCTGGACACTTGAAATGTCTTTGGCACTTTGCATTCTGGTGTCAGCTAAGTATTGTTTGTTTTTCCCCCCCAACTTATCAAAGACCTGCAACAACCCCCTATCCTCAGCTAGAGAATCTTTATTGGATAAATATGGAGATAAAATATGAGGCTCTATTTTTATTTGTTTTAAGGCATAACAAGATTTTTTCATTTGAAATTGTTTTGTATAATAGTTTCTGTATGAATGTATTTTTTATTGGAAAAGCGATAAAAAGAATTTATTGGATCTACTTGTGGTTTGTGTTTTGTTTTTTTTCCCCTCTTTCTCCCGTAGTCGTCCCACAACAGTCAACCAGGAAGTGTGTGTTTATGGGACATTCATTTGATTCCCCAAGGAGAAACTATCCCTGTTACACACTTTCAACATAGAGGTTAAAGGTCACAATCAGCACCGTACCAGCAGGCATTCAGTGACTAGAACTAGGGTCATATTTAGTTTTTAAAACCTTGAAAATAAAGTATTGGTCTATATGCCGACTTTTATTGTTGCCATCTGTAAGGGGACAATGAGGAGCTACTTATAATTACCTAGGATTATTTATAATAAATATATATACTTATTAACTTCCAGGGTCTCTGCTGTAGGTCAGCTGACTGACGACGAGCAGAACGGACGGCTGGAACAGAGGCACTTTTGGTGTTGTTCTTTGTGACAGCGATCTAGAAGGTAACTCATCTCCCCAAATGATGAAGGGAGAGTCATTGAGCTTAAGTCTACTGGGTCAGGAAGGATCGACAGAAACTCAGCTTGCTGCTATAACGTGCGGGGGTTGGAGGGGTGACAGGTTGAGCAGGCTGGGGTTCAGGTTCTGAAGGACTGAGAATAAGAGAAAGCTGGTTAATCTGCTGGAAGTGTTGTTTAAGGCTCACTAAACAAGTCTCGTGTCAGGAAAAGATAATTTTCACAAGTTTAGCACAAGTGGCAGCTGGGTCCATAGTCTGCAGAGAGGTCAGCACAAGATGGGGGAGTGGTGTGAGGAAACAAGACGGCGGCCACCGGAGTAGCCATCTGCTACATGGTCACTGGAGTGGATAGAATTAAAGCACATAGCCCAAAACCTAAACTCCTTGGATAACTCCTGACAAAAAAATCCTTAATCCAAAAAAATCACAGACAGTGGCAGAACAGAGGGCAAAAAAATCCAGGTCCACAATCCTTATTCCAAGAATCATCAGGGGTCCATGACAGAGAGACAGACAGAAAACAGGGGCCAGAGGTAGCATAAATCCCAGAGCCAAGTTTCAAAACAAGACAATCAGACTTACAAACTAGGTGAATGAGTTCAGGCAGAGGCAGATCAGGCAGGGGTCCAAAGCTGGCACAATCACAACAAGGCAATATTCAGGTTAGAAAAGTGGCTTCTAGAAAAGAGAGCAGCCAATCTGCTGCTTATATAGGGGGAGGTACAGGTGAAATCAATCAAGCCGATTAGGATGTGAAGTGGACAGGGAGAAGAGAAGGACCAGCCAGGAAGTAGTGAAGATTTCAAAATAAGACTAAGAAGTTCTGACAGGGAGCATGACAAACAAAAAACAAATAGAATGGTTTTATAATGGTTTTACCTTTCAGTTCAACATGTATACAGATATTTATGTATCAAGAGAGTTTAGGCAACAGTAAGACAAGAAACATTACCATAACAAAAGGGCCACCTTCAGAAATATGGGATAAGTGAAGGGGCCTGAGCCCCCGGAGAACTCCCCTCTAAATGTAAATAAGTCTCATTAAAACTACCAAAACCAGCAATGCAATAGCGTGCAGTCACGAGGGATGGTAGCAGCCAAAGTTGTATGAAGTGGAATGATCCTTTTAAACACCATCATCCAGTGATACTGATTGGCCTTGTAGATGTAGCCGAGATGCTTATGGGATGTAAAAAAATCTGTTTATTCTTACATAGATTCACATGTGTAAAGAAAAATGTTCAAAGTACAATGTCACAACAACGTTATGAGCTGTTTGGTAAAATTTACATTGTGAGGAAAATCTGTTTCTCCTGCTGCAGCCAAGAGTGCAGCGTTTTCATCTTACTCTCCGAGACATTTATGCAAATTAAGTTGTGGCACAAACAAATCCCAGATAAGAGCTCTGTACACTACACATACAAATAGCCTCTTCATCTCCGATTGCAAGCACAAAGTGCTTCAGCTTTAACACTGCTCCACCGAGCCAGTCACGCTCCGCGCCTTAAAGCCCCTAAATAATTGCAGCCCTTTCAACAGTTTTTTAAAAAGATATATTTATCAGTATTTTAATTCAAATCGCCAGACCTATAAATGCTACAATCTCATAAATTAAGTAAAGAACGGAAATGAGTGGAAGTGATAAGTGGACTGTGAAAAAAAGAAAAATAAGATTACATAAAGAACAATTATGTTTTCAGCGTGATACCAGGAGGGCAAAAGTTTAAGTCCTGAAAATTATTTAGAAGACTTTAATGCTTCCAAGTATATCAGTTAAATATTGCAGTCAATAATTGTGACTGGGTTACAGTCTTGAATGCAGGTTTTTGCAAAGATGCCAACAGGTGTGTCTGGCCAAAACCAACAGCCGCAGCCTGTTCACACACCAGCTCTGTACGTGCAAAAAGATTTGTTTCGCAAAAGTGAAATATAGTGAAAAAATGGAAATATAAGTGAGCAAAACACAAAGCAGACTGTAATTCTTTTATAGATAGATAACTATCAGAATATCAACAAACACCAGTGAGAACAGGAGAGGCAAGGACCACAAGGTGTTCCACATGAGCTCATCAACCAACAACCTGGGAGTGGTCACACAGCCTGTATGAAGAGGTTACTCACACACCCTGTTTCCACCCAGAGAAGCTTACACAGGCTGTATGTGGGGTGTGAGAATTCCACAAAAACCTGGACACCTGCAAATCACACCACAAGTACAAAGTCTGAGGAAAAAGTGCTGCAAAATGCAGATATTTTCCTACCTGGATATGTAGGAGGACACGCCAGATAAGAAGCTCATGTGTGGGGCCATGTGGGCGCTGCATGGTCAGTGTAAATGCCCTTCTCTCCATGCAGGCTGTGACAACATCTAGGTGGTTAATGAGTTCACGTGGAACACCTTGTGTATTTGGGATGGGCGTTAAAAATGTAAAGAGCATGAAGAAATACACCCCAAACCGCTTAATTATGTTTCTACATAAGCACTTGTTAAGACTAATGAGGGATAGTTGCACCATATGTGTGCAATGAGCAGCTTTGTCAAGATGTAGCTTGACAACGAATATTTCTAAATATTGCAGCCACAGCTTCATACAGAAATCAGCTATTTGAAGCTCCACCTGTATTCAATAAGGAAATATAAATTGGACATATATTAAAATATTTGATGAAATAATAACTAGAGAAAGGCTTGAGTGGTTGTGGTGAAGAGCTGGACTAAAAGGTCTGAATGACAAAGAAACATGCAGAGCAGGATCCAGCAGCTGCTTGTTTCATTCATTGGTTGCAGGACTAGAAAGATAATTGGGCAGATAAGATGGCGTAACAGTTTCTGAATGGAGGGAGTCTGACGGCATGAGAAAGAGAAAGCGGAGGAGAAGGTTATCGTGGGAAGTCATGGGAGAAATTCCTGTGTTGCTCAGTAAAATCCAAAGAACAGACAGAATAGTTTAACAAGAGAAGCCACGTGTCTGAGCACAAACTTTATATGAGACCGTATTAAATCCTTCCATCATCCATAACCTGTAAACCTTAACCGCGCTGTATACAGTCAAAGGTTTGACTGTGGCACAAGAGGTGGAGACGTTTCTATCTATAAACGGTTCACTTTAAGATATTAAGCATTAAAAAAGTCAACGTTTCATTTTAGGACCCAACAGCAGCACAGCATCTCTGTAGCAGTTGAGGAACTTAACGTCTGCAGCTCCAGTAATTTAACTGGAGATTTTCAATGTTTTGAAATATTCAATGTTTTGAAATATTCTTTATTCAAAAGTATATTCTGATTAATTCTCCAGATGTTAGGCTTCGAACCTGCCTACAGTGTTACCGTTCAGCATACAGCTTTAAGTTTTAAGCAGCTTGGTTGTACTGGAATTCAAAAGCCTCATCCCTCTTCTTATTTTATTTTTATCTCCCTTCCTGTTGAACCCTCCTTCAACAGGAAGGGACGAACCTATAGGTCATCAGTGCACTCAGCTTGTTATGACCCGTAGCTGTGGTTTATTGTTAGGCAACCTATAGAAGCTATAGTGATGAAGTGAAGGAAGCAAAAATAAGGAGGTCTGATGACGTGTTATGGAGAGGTGGATGGATGGACCAACAAAACAAAACTGGACCACTCCGTGGTTGTTATTCTTGTAACCATGAAAACAGAGCACTAATTTTAACCCAAACGATGACCATGACGTAAACCTGACCCAAGTTGAACAGCATGTTTATTATTGTAACCGTGATGATGATGATGATGGAGGTCTGCTAATGCCTGCTGCTGTAGAGGTGCAAACCTCCAGGGTTTAAAGAATTAAGAATAGGAGCATTGAATGAATGTATTCATATTCAGAGTTATCAGCGAAATGAATGAGTAAGGTCGACGAGGAGAACAGGATCTTCCCCACAGCAAGGTTTCATGCACAGCCACATATGTATATTCACACACACACACACCTCCCCCTCTTCAGAGCTCGTACGTCCTGTTGGCCCAAGGGGAGCTGTTTGATGACCCAGAGGGAAGGTGCAGTTCAGCAGCCCCACATGGATAGGCCAAAATAAGCCCTGGTGATGTTGGAGAGAAGACATACAGCTTTATTCTTTGGTGAAAATAAAAGTTAAGTGTGTCTGTACCTCTCATATGATGCACAGCAGCGTCTCTTGAAATGACCCCCCTGCAGCAGCAGGCGGTTGTTGCTTTGTGACAGTAACATGTGAACAGTGCTGGAGTGGAGTGCTAAAATCGTCTTTGCGCAGCAGCTCTAAATAACTAAGCACACGCTACGCTGACGCTGTCCAGCAGGTATCTGAGTGACAGTCCTGTGTGGGTGGAGGCCAAGTTCTGACTGAAATCAAAATGATGCAACTTTCACTTCACAAACTTTCACTTTCGCGTTGGACTGTAGGCTGCGTAGGCTGAGCATAAATTTGTGTGACTCATACAAGTTTTCTCCATGGTTAAGACCCTCGTGTCTGGGAAGACACAAACTAAACAAGGAGTTAGTTTCAATATCTGACTCCTGTTTTTTTGGATAGCTGGTTTACATTTCATATGACTCAAACCTCCATATGTTGTACAGTATACAGTAGGTGTAACGCTACATGTTGTAGAAGAAAACTACATATTCACTCTTCTTCTTGCACATGTGCTGATGACCGGACAGCTTTTCCAGCCGCTGTGCACATGGACAGTGATGAGGAGGTCTGGAGGTTTGAGGGGGTTGCAGAGCTGGCTAGACTCTGGGGACAGCGCCTGATGGATGGCCATTCCTCTGCCGTCCTCCCCCTCTGAACACCCACTCATTCTCCCCTTCCCCTACTATCTCCTCCCCTATTTGATGAACAAGCTCATTACTATGGCATACCGATAAAAGTAGGCCATTATCTTCTCACAGTGCACTTTGAACTCTGACAAAGGAATCTACTTGTTGTCTCCTGGTACCGGTTATTTAATGCAGTCATGGCTCAGTCTAATAGCTGGCTCTCTGCCAGTGTTGTCAGTGTCCTAGACGCTGCTGAGGCCACATTCACAGAATTCTAACTTGCCAGTGAACCGGGTCTGTCTCTATTTCTGTCCTGACATGTTTGTCATTCTCTGCTGGGAAAGACTAGCGACACCACACGATGTTTTTTAAGGTCTCATTTCTGTGATTGTGCAGTTATTTATACAGACTCAACTTTCCCTCTTTAGTAATCTGTGGTACAACATCTTTCCTTCCGTGGAAGACGTTTATTGAGACTACAGGAAGTGCTGAGTTTCATTATGAAAGCATGTACAAGTGAAAGTGACAACAGTGCATCGGAATGAATGAATGAATAAGTCTGTGAATGAGAACAATACGTCACTTAAAGAAGAGAAAGTAAAACATAGAGGGTGGAGAGAAAAGCTTTGTGTCTACGCTGGACTGTTGCAGAATTCACCCTGTTGGCCAGTGTAGGTCTGGTACAGGAAATGACTAATTTATCTGTTCATTCATCCAAACACACTGTAGCTCTGGGTTTTATTTGGGAGTGAAACTGAGGAGGAGAGAGGAGAACTGGGCTCTGGCATTTTCTGTTTTGTGGCACAAAACAGCTGCACAAAGTATACGGTAGTTTGATTTTTCACTGTAACCCAGTAATTGTATATTTTCTATAATAAAAAATCAGACATAATTCAAAATATGAAACACGTCTTTACTGACAAAGTGACCTTGCTGACAGTCAGGTTTGTCCAAACAGCAACAGTATAAATCCTGTTGGATGTCAGCTGACAACACAGAGCTGCAACATGTTTGACAACAAATAAAAGATGGATCACAGGTTACAGACAGAGGATGAGATGAGATCATTAATAAACACAGCGCTGAGGACTCAGGGGTTCGTCTGCAGGACCTGGCAAACATTTTCACAAACTGATTCAGAGGAACTGAGAAATGTCCAGTTTCATAAATTGATGCCATAATGAATACAGTTACCACTGTATTTTGTCAGTGTACTTTTCAAAATAAAAGTGTTTTCCATGTAGAGATACATGATTAACTTTGAATCAAATGTGTATATATAATGAGGAATTATATAAAATGTGAACTCCCCTGATTATATGAGGATGAGGGTTACAAACTGTAAGTACCTTTTTTTTTTCTGTTAAACGTGTTCAGTATTATGTATTTTGGCAACAAAGTGTGTCCCTGAAGCCAGAGCAGCCGTTCGGCCCACATTTGGCAGCAGGGTCCTGTTGTGTCCTTAAAGTAGAGAGTGAGCACGACAATGAATTGATTGTACGTTGATTTAATTTTTCAGCACTTGAGTTTACCAAGGTAACAACATTAGGTTTTGGTCACAGAAATGGGGGAAACGCACAAGAATCTGAGGCTTTTAGCCAGATAAAAAACAGCTCAGAGACTTAAAAGTGAAAAAGACTCTAACAAATATAACATAACTCAAATATATATTATGGCTTTTACTCAGCAAATATGAGTTTTTGTGCTGATTGTCGTCATGTTATGTAGTGAATGTTTTGTAAGTGTGAATAGAAGTGTGTCTGTGTACTTGTCCGACTGAGGGCAAAGCGGAAAACCACAAATTGACTTTAAGCTCCTCGCAGGATAAGTTGTGGTTTGTGGTTATGTAGTCCCCATCCACTGCAGAAATGACACTCTTGTGACTGACTCCTTCCCTCTCAGCTCAGGTGAAACTCGGCGTGCACCTTTTTCAATGTAGAAAAATTGAAAACGCAACACCCCATGAGTCTTCATCAAGGTCACAGCAACTTTCGTATGCTCTTACAATTCAACGCCACATCCCATACCCACCGCCTCCACCCACATCTCCCCAAAAAACACACACACACATAAAGGAAAAACGTACTCACACACACCTCGCATCTCTTTCCCTAAAGGTTTGCAAAGCCCTGTTTGAATTCACCTATCACCATGACAACTACTCTCTCTTTACCGACTGTGCCCGTGGGAGGTTTTCGCCCAGCCTTTTCTAATTTCACACTGTGTGGATATCTCCATTCAGTAATTACAATCCCATCCATTCTCATTTTCCCTGTCCAGACAATGTGCCCTGGATATACACAAAAAAATCTCTTGCCTACACACATAAATACACAGAGTAACATCGCAGAAGCATATGCACCCCCCGTGTTCACGGACACACACGGAGAGAGTGTGTGACTAAGAGATAGAGGGAGAGAGAGAGATGTGAACTGTCACAACTACAAATTCATCTCTAAAGTTCAAAATGACTCTTAAAATCCAATTAAAAGCCAACTCACAAGCAACAGATAGAAGAAGAAGAAGTGAGCAGATAGTAGAAGCTTCGACAAAGTGTCCTGATGTGAGAGAAGGTGCAGACGAAGATTTTTCCTGTTTAAACAGACGTTCGTCTTTTTAACCTCATTGTTAAAATGTAGCTGTGGATATAAAGTAGCATGAAGATTATGATCCTTCCTATGATTATCTACTGTATAATCTACCTTGAACCTTACCGTAGCTTTCTAACCACTGTATACTTGAGATGACTTGATATTTACTTTATTAAAATAATATTTTTATCCAACATTAAAAGTCAGTGACCTTAAAAAGAAGCAGACGAGGCACGTGAAAACACCTACACTCATAGTATTGTTTCACTGTGACGTCAAGGAGTAAAAAGAGCGAAACCATGAAAGTTAGTTGCTGGGATACTTTTATCAGGCAAATTCAGATTCACCTTTATCAAATTCTTGACAAGAGCCATTCAATTCTATTCAGTTAGCACCAAATTCTGACAAACATCACCTCAAAACAGTTTTTAAGGTTTAATAAATTCTATATACAGAATTTTGTAGCCTGCATTTGTGTCTGAGTTCATGGTTGGAGCCCCTCTTTATTCATTTGTTCTTCTGTAGTGCTGCTAGCTTAAACGTTTAAATGAATCACGATGTCAGTGCCTTTACAACTACACGACACAGAAACCCACTGGAGAGAAAAACTCCCTTTAACGGAGGAAACCTCCAGAAGAACCAGGCTCGGGGTTGGCGGTCATCTGCCTTGACTGGTCGGAGCAGCGTAAGTTTGACGTTTAAAAAAATGAAGAAAAGAGTTAAAGCACTATAACCTCTGTACTAAAATACAAGACATTCAACATTATTGTCCTCAACATAATTTATGATGCCCTGTGTCAGTCCCAGAATGCAACACGCCAGGACTACACACCAGCTGGTTTAACAATGCTGAGACAAGCTGAGTCGTGTCACGCTGTCAGGATGTGCCACTGTCTTATTCCCAGTGTCGGCATGTGTTAGCTCTCCAGATAACCTGCAGCTTCATCACATTTCACTTCGGCATATTCCAGCTACTGCACTCACAGCAGGTCCTGACCTCCAGGGGTGAGTTAATTAACAGGTACATGAGGTTGAAATCACAGAGGCATTTCTTTTGTTTTGCGCACGCTCCATCACAGTTATCAGCTCTATTCTGACCAAGCACACCAATAATTACACATTACACAAGAAGTTAGAGGTGGCAGCAGGTCACTCCTGCACGTGATGGCTCAGTTTATGCCTTTGTATAAAGATACAGTATGTAACTTTCACGTGGTTTCATGACAGCAACTACCTGAAATGCTGGGCAGAGAGTGAGGAAGCGTCATGCTAGCGCTAACTTAGGTTAAAGATACAAAATGCAACTTAACTGTGTGCAGCCTTCTGTTCCTGAGTGGTTTAAAGTGATCTCTTTCACCTTGCTGAGCTCCAGCGGCCTGTTACTGTGTCACCAGTGGTGCATGCACAGAGGAACTGTTCTGAAAAATAACCTTAAGCTCAACAAACTACACAAAACTCTTAACAGACAAATGGCATTTATCAAACATCTTCACCTTTGAAATATAACTGACAGCACATGTACTGTAATGTGTTTTGATGTACAGTATTTGATGGCTAAGAAAAAGCCGCTCAGATACCTGAACCGGTATTAAAACATTCATTGTCTAGTCCCAAATAGATTCAACTCATTCATGGCAATTTAAATGTAGCCATTACCGAGCACTTAAATTGGATTCTTTAAAGAGCCAGGAAACCTTCTACATGAAAAGAAGATAATGAGAAAAGTTTCTAAAATCTTATTTGAAGTTTATTTTCGCATCACTGGCAAACATATGCACAAGGAAGGGAGCACGGGAGACCTCTGTTTGAGGGAAGATGAGATCATGTCATTGTTTCACCAGTGTGTCCTGCAGGTCTGTGTTCATGTCCTCAGCAACCTCATTTCTTAATAGTGTTACTCTATATATTTTGTTCCTTCTGTGCATGTGTCTCTCTCTGTGGACATTTAGTTAAACAAAGCTGGTATATTTAAATACTGACTCACCTATGAGCCACCTTCCTCATTCTGAATAACAGAAGAGGGAAGGATGTGACCTTATCAGCTTATTTTCTCAAGATCCACTGGCTTCTTGTTTACAGCTCAGCTCGGCTGTTCTCAGGACTCCCAGGGGACGCGCGCTGCACCAAACCGCTGCGCTGGATGTAAACATTATCCCAGCTTAACTTGTGTTTACCCCACAACTCTTTAAAGGCATCACTGTGTCCTGGCTTCTTAAGCAGACATCAGCGCTGCCATCGTGCTGCACAGCGAGCAGAGGTGCAGCTCAGGAGCAGCAGAACATGAGGCCAAGTCTGATGTGAAGGAGTTGCACTGTGTTTTCACTGCACTGTTAGAGTCATAAAGCATATAGATGCCTATATAAAGGTCTATAAAACAGAAGTCAGATACATTTTCAGCAATATGATGATGATTGACTGTTTTTTAGTTATTAATGTTGCCAGGATATTTACGATAAACGACAGTGAGCATGCTCAGTGTTACTGGCTAATTCTGAAAGGCTAAAAAAACGAGTTCATCTCTACCTGGGTTCTAGGATCAGCGTCTTCATCACTTTGTGATTTATACTTTACCACTAACATTACCACCAGCGTTGCTTATTCAATCTAACTCACCTTGATTCGTTTCAGCAGTCTTTCAGCAACAGTGGCAGGGTGATTTGTCTTGTGTTGTACGCACGCTTCAGTCAGCGGTACTTCTTTTGCTTAGGAAGAAAAAGTGACATTAGTATTTGTGTACGTAGCGTTACCAACCACACAACAGCAGTTCTGGTGCACAGTAGGTGTGAGGCATTCAGACAGACCTGCCGACAGTCCTGGCTGGTCCCGGGACAACACGATACTTCTCCCTTCTCCACCACCCCCCCGGAAACACTTTGAAAAGTTAGGTATTTGAAAGCTGTATTGATTGATAATCAGTTTCACATCAAATTAGTTTGGATCTGTGATTACACACTGTGTGAACGTAGTCACATCTCTCATATCTTCATACTGCACAGATTAAAAAATTAACCCTCATTTGCTCTAAACAGACACATGTTCTTGAAACCCTGCCCCTACTTGACATGTTTCCCACCACTGATTCTCCAAATATTTGGTCAACCGCCCTCCGAACCGGAGTACCAAATCAATGTAAACAACATGTCATTTTCATACCTTTTGATCATTGAGCTATTCTGAATGAACCTCCCGAGGTTCAGCAGCTCGGGGTGTGTGGTGCAGAGGCGATGCTCCTGTGTAATGATAAGCTCTGTTTTTTTTTTCCTCTCTCTTCTCCCCTTTACTTTTAAGGATTGAAGTTTTGAAAAAGAATAATAAAAAAACTGTCAGTTAATTGGCAAGAGAAGTGCACTATGGAAGAGTAAAAAAAACTACAAAGTGACTCCACCAGGGTAATATAAAAAGCTACACTGTAAGCACATACACATATGCACATACAGAGGGGCTTTGAGGGCATTCTCCTGTTGCAGAAAAATCCCTTGTCGACTACTTTTATTATTATTCATTGTTCAGTTTTTCTTTTCCAGTGCTACACAGAAAAGTGTCTTAATGCTACAGTAAATCTCTGAAAGACTCTCTAAGTCTTTGAGCAATGGCGGGGTTTTAGCCGGTAGAGTAAACCCAGACGAGACTCCAACAGCAGCTCCAAATCATTTTTATGGAGAGACGATGTTTGGAGCAGGACACATAGGCTACGCTGTTAATTAAGTAATGATTAAGTAATGATGGGAACTGAAATGGTCAAAAAAAGTGTTACAAAGATCTTTCTTGCAGCTACATCAGCAGTTTACCTTCACACATTTAAGTGGTCACATCATATTGTCTTGTTTAATTGAATTTTTCTAGCAGTGCAAACTCTGAAATCTGAATTCAGTCCTGTTTAAAGGTTTGACTGTGATGGGTGATGCACCACAAAGCATACAGGGCATGAAACCCTGCTGGCTGAATCATCAATACAAAAGAGGCTGTCAAATACTTTTTTCTTACTAAAACTAAAAGGAAAAGATAACAATACAACATATGAAATCAGTGTGTCCGTCTAGTAACAGACAGCAAGAACTTTAGGAGACCCTTCAAGATGGAGGAGCAGACCAGAATAAGAGTCAAGTGATGAAGAAGAATCAATGAAGACATTTACAACGTCAAACCCAAACCTGGCTGTAATTTAGTGGTCAGACCAAAGAGTTAGCATTCAGAGCCATATCTGCTCTGATCTAACTGATCATCAGTTATTATAATTTTGTAGTGTTGTAGGATATCAAAGCTGGCTTGGCAGCCATGTGCTGTGTTAAAACAAAACTAGGTGGAATACAGCTTTGCAAAGCTTATAGTTGTTCATTGTCATCGGACACCAGAAGTCTGCCAAGCTGCAACTACAGTTCGACATTTTGCACACGTTCTGATTTAATCAGAAACCAGAAGCTGCTGAAAAACCTCGGTTTGATGTTGAGAGGTTTTGCTTGACAGACGAAGAAATCCCGTTAATTGATACACCTATAGACTGTTAAATGATGTATCAGTAGAAATTACTCAGTGTTTATGTGATGTTTAAACATCTGTTTCTCTCATTTGCTGCTGAACAAAAGAAGTGTCGGTTGTTATCTGGCTGTAGCCACATATTTGCAGTCACACACACACATGTACACACCGGCCCACTCATTTATGCACAAACGTACAAACACACAAAGCACTCACACATTAGCAGCACATAAGGAAAAAGCTTTTCCACATTGTTCCTTTGTCGGATAGAATCGCATCACATGATGGAGGACACATTTCCGTCATGCTAATAATACACTATCATTGGGCTGAACCACAAATGCACTGCTCATGGCCGTAATCTTGTTGTCAGCTGTGGATGACGTGCAGGCACTGAAATGTGGCGTGTGTGTGTGCGCACATATGCATTGGTATTTCTTCACATCTGAGGGTTTTCATGTGTCTGGATGTGTGTGTGTGCACTCACATCTGACATATAAAACATATTCCTGTCAGGTGCAAGCCCAAATTACACCTTTTCAGCAGTGAAGAAAAACAGCCTTGATCTAAAATAGCTTGTTTTGACTTTATCTGATTGGTATTAAAATGGTGGATGCAGTGCACTCCAATTATTTGTTCCTAAGCTGTTGACAGAAAATGTTCTATAATACTACAGGTATCAACATTTAGCTTAAGAATAAATGTGAATCATCCTTATTCCACCTTTGTCTCAGCTTCATTCAATACATTACCAGTAATAACAGACACTGCTTGAAGTTTAAGGCGTGCTGTGTGATGCTGGCCAAAATTAACTCATCTTTTCTGCTAATAATTTAGTAAGTTTGATACAAGTCGAGCTCACACTGGTGCAAAATGTCACCAGAAAACGTTCTGACATGACATGACATGACAAGAGCGCTCGCCTTCTCCCGCCTACTCGGCTTTTATGCTCCACCAGCTGCATAAATGGAAGCAGATACAACCCAAAATAGTGTTAGAATCTCATTTAGCAAGAGTGTGATAAAGTTTCGCTTTATACGTACAGGTGGTGATGGACTGAGATTCTCTTTGGGCTTTTTGTAGTCGTGTACGTTTTTGCTCCATACATTTAGATAAATTAGGATAATCTCTAAACTCTAAACGATTGTTTTGATCAGACGTCCTACAAGCAGCCACGATCATTCTTATGGTGTCAAGGAGCAACGCACCTGTTAAATAGTGATGACAAAGGATTCTTTTAATGTCTGTACTGAAACGTGTCATTATGTGACGCTGTTAGATGGGAATGGCCTCATCAATCAGTCTAAATCACTTCATTTGAAGGCAGAAATATGAAGAAACTAATCACATAAAAACAAATACACTAAAACTGGCAGTAATAGTCACTCATTAAACAATATGCAAACACTACTACAACCTCTGCTGTAAATTTGTCCCAGTGGTCGACTGGAGTATTGCATGTGGGAAAAAAAGTTTTTTTTAATGTTAAGGCTGCAAGATTTTGAAAATGTGTTAAATGTAAAATCTGAACCTGCACAGTAGGTAACAATCATAGAAAGTCTCCCAACCCCAAATTCAAGCAAAAGAACAGAACAGTTTAATTATTATATCTGAGTAAAAGCATGAAATCAGTTAAAACTGAAAGCGGTTGACACGCCACCAGCAACCTGTGTTTTCACTTTGCAATTCCCCATGTGCATGTGTTCACTCTTGCATGCATGTGAGTTCATAAACCCTAAAATGAAAGGTATGAGATAGCTGGGTGGAAGCTTGCCAGTGTGTGAGATAGAAGTGGACGCTCCACTGCCTCTCAGAGAGACAAGGGAGCCGGCGTCTCGTCTGTATTCACCCAAACAGTGTTACCCAGCCTCTCTGGAATTCACCGTCCCCTGTTGACTCCAAACAGAAAAGTGTGAGAGGGAACCTACGGCGCGAGCTGAAGTGGTGACAGGCTTTCAGACTGTGATCATTAACAGTGTGGAGGAAATGGCTGTTTTCATAGTGCTGATAGAAGAATGGTTTGTGAAAAACTGCAGTGACTAGGTGGGAGAAGTAATATACCTCTTATTAAGTAAAGAAAATGCATTTTTAAGTGAGAAAATAGGCTCACATAGGCACACAGGCGTTTGCAGACTTAGTAAACGTGAAAGAAAGAGAAACAGATACATCACACATGAGTTTTCGATCATAGAAATAAATGTGTATTTGAAAGCTTGAAAAAAAAAGAAGAATGAAAAAGAGAAGCAGTCTGTGGGAAGTGTCGCAGTGGCTGGAGATGTGAAAATTAATTCAGCACAAAGTTCTCTAAAGAACAAACAGAGATGCACAAAACCAGAAGTTCCCACATACCCTGTACAATGTCCCAGAAAGCTGCCTTTAACAGTAGCAGAGAGAGAGTTGAAAAGTTTTTAATTTGGATCTTTCACAGTGAGAAGAAAGAGGTCATGCATGGTGAAGAGCAGATTAAATTTTCCTATGAAACACTGAGAGCAATTCTAGACCCAAAAACAAGACAGTGCAAACTCAGGTTGTGTAGAAACATTAGAAATGGGTTAAAATGTCCCATTTACTATCGACAGCTGATGGTAGAAGTTATTGTTAGAGTAAGAACAGGAAGTGTTTCTAACATTTGTAAGTATTGTATTTAATAATCAACACCTTATTTCTCATAAGTCAGTGGTTCTCACCAGAAAAACGCCTTTGTCTGTCTCTTTGAAATGATTTAGAAAAGGTTTTCATAAAATCAGTGAAAGTAAATCTGCATCGATTAGTTTCACTGAGTTTTATATGTATGAATGAATTTGCACCATCAATCAATAAGGAATTCGAGGGAACAGAGGACTGAAGAGTGCACTGCTCCTGCAAACAGACAGCTGTTAATAGAATAATAGTTTAGAAGCTAACAAAGTTTTGAAGCTTTTTCTTCCTCCAGATTCCATCTGCTGAGAAAGCAGTGAAAGACGGGCTATAGATGGATAGAAAGATAAGGTAAAGAGGCCGGAGACAGAGTTTTCCTGACTTTCCCAGAAGCCATCTGTCTTTGTTTGGAGAGTATGACTGCTGTCAGGCTCCTGTGATGGAGACGTAAACAAACAGGAGGATCACAGCTTCTTATCTCTGCTCATTTCTCCTCACTAACAAGACAAACACCAGCAATCCTGTCATGTTGACTGTTGTGTGTCTGTGTGTTGGGTGGGGGTGGGGGGGTCTGTGTTACTGTGTGCAGTACAGTAAAGCTTGACCAGAAAGATGCAACTCCAGAGAGACTGTGAGACTAGCAGGTTCATCTGCTGCAGTAAGGATGTGCAGATTTGTCTGTAGAATGTAGGTCGTCCAGATATCCTGTCTGTTAGACGATGAGCAGGATCTCTGTTTTGATTTATATTAAAGCTACACGACTTACAAATTCACAGTAGCATGTGTTTGGAAATCAGTCCAGTCTCCTCTTCCCAGTCCTTCTTTTCTCCAGTTCACTCAACTCCTTCCTCCCCTTAGCTCCTCGTGTATCACGCTTATGAAATTACAATAAATAAGACAGAACAGATCAGACAATCAGAAATATTTTAGATTAGAGCTGAGATCAAAAAAAACTTTATAATGGAACAGCTCAGCACAGCTGTTCGTCACAGACTTGTCAACATCACATACTGCAGCTTTAATTCAGCCATCTGTCCTCGGTGTACCCCACTTTTTGCCCAGTGACATCCAGGATTGGCTCCGACCCCTCTGAGACCCTTAACGGGATAAGTGGTTCAGATAATGGATGGATGTGCTGTAGCTTTAATTTTGGTAGGTTATCACATTTTCCATTGGCTCTTCACTATCACCATCTTTTTATAGGTTCCAGTTGCCGCTCTAAGCTGGATCCTGTCGGGCGTGTAGAGACACAGACACAGTGTGTGAACGAAACGCCCTTGTTGCGTGTGGGATTGACCCAGCTGCGGAGTGAG
>JAUYWH010000009.1:19626234-19665883 GCA_034779795.1 Ctenopoma multispine | reverse complement strand
CATGATGTCTGAGCGAGGAGCAAGTGAGTGGACTTCCTGTTTATACCTTGTCCTAACCAATCCTACCTCTTCCTCGCTCACCTGACAGATCCTGTATCAGCCGTCATGAGATGTTGTGTTTTGACGTTGATGTGAAACCATGAATTACTACATGCACGCATTTAAAAGTCCACATACAAAAAGCTGTTCACACGTCATCAACACGTCTCCTCGCTACGTACATTTCACTTAGCACATCTGTAACCCGTCATGCAAAAGCAACCGTACAGCATCTGTTTCTGGCTTGAGACTGTCAACTGTGCATGATCAGCTTCTTTTATTCATGTCAAACTTTGTTATAAACGGTGTGTACGTTTGTGCCTGGGTCTGTGTGTGTCTCTGTATAAAGTCAGCTGTAATGAGACCTCTGTCTGCCTCAGGTCTGCTCACTCACTGTAACATCGCACTGAGAGACACCATCTGCAATTCAAATTAGCAATTTACTGATTAGTTAACGGAGCCAAAAGTCTTAATACAGTCAAGTAATGACTGAAATGCAATTTACATTCAGTGTTTTTACAAACAGGGGACAGTTGGAACTTTGTAAAAATAATCTCTTAAGCAAACACACAGAAACATGCACGTTTTGCTCTGAATGTGAGCTAATTGGTGAGATATGGGGGGAAAATGTCTTTGCTGCTGAGCCTAATTAGGGAAAAACATTTCCATAGCTGCCAAACGGCAGACAAACCAAAGGTGCCCTATAAACAATCCGCGGCTTCATTATAATGTGACAACATAAGAGTTCATCTGTTGCTGCGGACGAGGAGCAGTAGAGACAATCCTGACAGCCAAAGACCAGGAAAACAAACATGCGTATACAGACAGAACCTTGTAAATGTGATCTCACATCGTGAGAGATGATAAGATGAGATGAGATGAGAGATGAGTACTCTGTTGTCACGCTGACCTGGGGAAGGCAGTTCAGAAATGTGTTGATGCACCACAGGTCAAAGTGCACTGTAGGCATTGATCACTGATAGCTCAAGATCATCTGAAAGCCTGTCATGACAGATTAATGACATATTTCTAAAAAGGATCAGAGCTACACACTGGTTATAGAAATATACCTGGGTGTGGTGGGGGCAGGAAGCCAGAACAGAAAAAGTCTCTACGGGTGTGTGGAACAAAATAAGAACACCTCCATGTTTCCAATAATCTGAATGGAAATGTCAGACACTTTTTACTCGTGTCTCATTAACACAGTGTGGTCAGATTCCCTCTGTGCAGAAGCCAGTGCAGCGCTGCCATCTGATTGGGTAGGCTGTAGGAATTCCCTTCAGTGATTGGCCCATCATTTTTTGGTCACTTTCTCTTGTATTCCACCTGGTCCACCAATCCTCATGCCAGCTAGTGCTGGTGTTTTGAATATTACACGTTTATGAGGGACACGTCAGCCGCTCTGGAAATGGACAGAAAGTTTGTTTGATTTATCAGTGAACATCACATCTATCCATTCGCCTTAATGAAGAAAAACTGCCAAATATCTTTTGGCACTGATCTCGAATCAGATGCTTATGACCAAAAAAATCAACACTTTATAAAAAGAAAACGCTAAATAACAAGAACAATGTGATTCGTCTACAGATACCATGCAGTACATACATGGAAAACCTTTCCTTTGACCACAGCAGCAGATACATGAACAATAAGTGAAAGTCACAGCTAATGGACATAAAAAGCAGCTACTGTAGAAAAACATGCATTATTCTCTTTTTTTTTTAAAGAAAACATGCAGCACTGAAATCAGGTGAAGCAGCTTGTGATGGACTATTTGTTTTATAGCTGCACATTGTAAAACAGTGAGCAATGATAAAAGTGCATTACTGAGATGGACCCGTCCTCAAAATGAGGATTAATTAGACAAAGAAAAGCTGCTAGAGATGAACATGCTGTTGATAGAGTAGCTTTTGGCGTTTTTTTTCGTTCGCCTATAAAATTTCGACGTCAAACAGCGCTGCCATCGGCCTATAATTACAACATCAGTCATTATTGATCATTGTCACTTTAATAAATAGCTCTCAACATTTTGAAGAATTTGCCTAAGATGAAACGCCAGGCAACAAAGCCAGGCTCTCTGCATTAATCTTGAGGACATGCAAGGAACAGAACAGGCCAAAACAAGAAAGTGAGCGGAGAGCTCCAAAATCAACATTCAAATGGTGTTTTTAGAAAAAGGGAGAGAGTAATGTCGACTCGGCCTCGAGGTAGCACTTGAAGGATACAAAGCTTTTGTTTGCATTGTTTTGTTGATGCATGTGTGTGAAATAGCTGGAGGGAAATGTCAGTGTCATTCCATTATGTGTCAAGGTAACACACAGAACGATATGAATTCCAGTCTGTGTGCTATTAGAAGTGCCTGCACTCACTGAACGGTATGTGCTTCAAGGAAAAGCATTTGTCTTTGCTTCTGTTAATTATTGTTTTAGTACAGACAAGCACACAACAAAAGACGACACCAACACAAGCATGTGATGGCAGAGATCGTTTCTGAAAATGACTGAATGCACAGCTAACAGATGGATGAATGCGTGCGCTGAGAAATGTAGTAGAGTCCTGATAACGTGATGACACTATTCCCTTCAACCTTAGCTGTGATGTTACGTGGAGGTCATGCTGGTGGGTGGATGACAAAACATTAAGTAGGACGGCTATTTGTTTCCCTTGTTACTTTATTGATGTGATGTGAGGAAGTCGATATGTTTATTGATGTAACCATTACAACAAAGGTCCATATTTTCTGCCTTTAGGTTTCCACTACGGTCTCCGTGTCCATGAGGGTCGGGATGAAGTCTTCACAGATGCCTTTGTGCCACTGTAATGTCCATGCAGACCCTGTGCCACTCCACGTGATGCCAAATAAGAGCAAAACTACATGTCTGTTGAGAATTCTCCTCATCCAGCTCATGGTTAACCCTGCAGATGCCGTTCAGTGGTAACTGGACTTAAAGTTCTTGAAGATACTTCATCTACCATCTGAAAGGCTTATTCAGTTCTAACTAACTTGTTAACTAACACAGCACCAAGCCAACGGTCGGCTTCAACATCTGTTGGTTTTTGCTGTGTGTCTTTTACCATTGGGACTAAGCGGAACACGCTGAACACGTTGAAGCGGTGGTGGATTTTCTGGTCCAGATGAAAACGTCTTGAGGCGATACAACAGTCGATCTGAGTCGCCTCTGGTTCTTTGACATTGAGTTGGTGTGTTGTTGTCTATCACCACCTTACAATGCAGTTGTTCCACTTCTCCCCAGGTGGTTTTACAGTCATTCACACTTTGAATCAGGTGGTCCCAACGACACACACAAGCTTTTAGAATGAGACATAAACGGCAAAAACTAGAAGCTCGTTTCATACATTGAAGGGATCAGCACCATCTCTCTCTCTCTACACACACCTGCTTTCAGTCTGGCATTAATATTATTAGTGGATGTAAGTTATATGTGCCAGCAGTGATGAGGTGAAACAACCTCACAGAGTCCCTCACTACAGGCTACAGCCCCCTACGGTTTTACAGTAATCCTCTCTTACTGTACCTGTCCTGCAAACATCTGCTCCTGAACAGGCTCCTTAGGACTTGATTAAAAAAACACTCACTCTTCTGAACACAGAAAGAAGAGAGATTGGCAAGTGGTTCCTCTTTACGGACATAATTGGCAATAAGCCATCAATTAGAGCAAGACATATATCCTGCAGCCTCTGGGCAAGTAGAGGAGGAGCAGTGAGGCAGCACCGGAGACAAAGGCAGTCTGGAGGGGATAGAGGCCAAGCCAACAAAACACAGGATGTCTTATTATGAAGCTTTTCCAGTTTCTAGAAAAAAAACCTAGAAACACAGTGTGGTTTCACATGTTTTAACACTATGTGCTTGTTCTTCAGACTTTCTGGCAGTTGTCTTAATAACCGTCGTAATTCAAGTTTTTATTTCATGTCATGTTTCTTCTATAGGACACATTGCATTTTTCATTATGAACACTCCACTAACCCAACAAGAACATTCGGATTCAGCTGAGCTGTTGTAACTGCTTTACAACCTGAACCTGAACTGAATGACACGCTGAACATTAAATCTTTTCATATCTATACTGTCACATCCGATATCTGTTTGAGTTGTTTATTTTTTCTTAGTTTGGATATTTTTCCTTGGAGTTAAATGTGAATAAATTTTACTTTGCTTTGCTTTGAAAATCATATTTTCAACAATCGCTCTCAGATATTTATTGCTTTCTGCATGTCCTCGATCCCTGCCTGATAAATTCCTCTGAGTAGTATGCACATTCAATGAGAAGTGATATTTTTAAGAGTTCATACATCACTGGCTGACCCGGGCCAGCCCACATGTGTGTCAATAAATCTTTCCTTGTGGTCACATGCCGCCTGTAGTTGAATTGAGTGGAATAATTTTGCACTTGAGGCAGCAGCTTGCTTCTGTTGTTGGGGCTTTCATCGCCCAGCAAGTGCTTATTGCCGCGATTTATATTTTAAAAATATGGGATAAAGCTAACTGGGGAAATCCTAAACCTGTCTCCTGTAGGTTTCCTCACATGGCAGGACAACAATCCTGCCCCCAAGGTGTGCTGTATTTTTTATACCACCCTGTGAATGAAGAAGTATTGGAATTTGAAGAGCTGGTTTTAATTATATCTTGTAGTGACGGTTTCTAATGTAAGCTACTGTCGGTGGTACACACAATGACTACATGACTCCACAAGCTGCTTGCTAACATCTAGATTTGTTTAATGTGAGATTCAGAGGTAACATAGATAATCTGTGGACCTTAAAGAAAATAATTCTGACCTTCTCTAACTTCCCTTAAGTTACTAAAGGTACCCCTTTGTATGGGTTGGCGAAGCACTGGGATGCCAGTAGACTAGAGCATCAGGTGCTTCGGTATTTGATGTTTAGAGCAATGACGCTGAATTTATTGATCCCCCCTCACCTTGTATATATCCCATCAGCTACGGTGATGCAGCAAATGATCTCACACCTGGTCATATGATCGTCTGCATTCTCATCAGCATTTTAACTAATCCTCCAAAAGTAGCAGTATTCACTTAGCTGTACGTGGTTTCCCAAGCGCTTTCCTGCTAGTGGGAAGCAAAGTGAAGCAGCAACTGTTGTGCACAGAGTAAATGGAAATAGATTGTTACACAGTATGAGCAAGCCAATAATGGCATCATTATCCCCCACAACAAATATAGAAATTTGAGCTCAGGTTTCTTTGAATTATTTCCAAAGTGCTTTGAGGCCTGAGATGTCACCTCCCCACCCGCACCCCAACACCCCAGTACCACCCTGCTATCAAGTTTGCAGAAATGCATGCAGTCACTTTGAAATTCACCCAGGCTGCGCACTGTGCAGCATGAACAAACACAAAGTGTTGACAAAAAGGTTTTCGTTTCACAATAATTTGATGCTTGAGGTAAAAAAGGTTCCCAGGGAGAGTGAGTGTGTGTTTTCATGACTGTGTCTATGTCGGCATGTTCATGTGTTATTGTCTGCATGTAAGACCAGCATGCTTCAAACACAATCAAACTGCATGTGTCCTCACAAGTTGCCAAATGGTTGTTATATATCATACAAAGCTGTGAGCAAATGTCACTAAGGTCAGTCAAACTACATGAAAGGCACAGTGTCACAGTGGGGAAGGTGGGAGAGACATAAAACACTAAATTAAATACATAAAACAATGAAATGGTGGTAGTTGGAGACACTGTGTTATAGATGGAGGCCTCCTTTAAATCCCTAGGCATTCCCAGGATAAAATATGATCTATAATCAGTCACTTTTGGGTCTATATCAACAGAAACTCCAGCAGCAGACTAGCTGATCTAACACACAAACCACCTCTACTGGCTCTCTTCAAGAGCTCCTATAAAGATGAAAATGATTGGCACGAAACAACCTCAGCCAGATAAAGGAGCAGAGCTGCTTCCCAGAATCGGGCTCGGGAGCTCAGCAGGTCCTGATGACCAGACCTGTGCCCATGGAGTCGAGTTGTATTTTGAAGAGATAAGAGTAATAAGATGGGGTCAGTGGTGGGGGCAGAGGTCTGGTGCACTGCCAGTCAGCCAAAGACAAGGGCAAAGATTAATGCTGAATCCTGCCTGCAAAACTACTCCTACCCTGTTAGCAGTAATACATTCTACCACCAGGAGCCCGAGGTGTTAAGGAGTTTGCCATTTTCACAAAGCTGAAGAGCCTCCCGACCATTTCAGTCTCTCTTATTGATGGTGTTATTGTTTCATCAGAGAGACAAACGTCACTCTCTGACAGTCATGTGAATGTGTCGACGCTTGTGTCACCGTTCTCACAGACTCACTTGCTGCTGAACAAACAGCTTGCGGCAACAGGTGAGTTTGTTTGTGAGCAATGCAAACATCTTAAGATTAGTCCAAGTCTTGTGACAGTTGTGATTTACAGCCAGGTATATGTTTAAAAAAGTGTTTTCTACCATAAAGAGGAACTGAGGCAGCATCTACTTCTTGGCTCTGACATTATAAATAAAGGCTTTAACAGGTTTGCAGCGTCCCTGGGATTTAAACATAAAAGACAAAGACTATTTGCGAATGTGCAGCAGCTTCACGATAAGTCAGACGCCGAACATAACGTCCATAGGAATGATAGGAGGCAGCTGTTCGCTCTGGCCACATGCCAGAAAACAGAGTTTTACAGAAACTGGATAGGCAGCTAAATGACAAAATAAAGGATTTGTGGATTTAATTGTATTGGCAGAACTTCAGTGGTGGAGTTAAAGAGAATTTGTATTAAATCCATTTTGAGGAGTTTTATCCAGCAAAAACACAGTGACCACTTTCATCAAACAGAAAGTTAATGCACAGAAGAAAAACTTTCTGTTTCTATAGACTTTTTTTATTTGTACAACCAACTTTAATTTTAGAACTTTTTGTCAAGTGTTTTAGTGAAACTCAAATATTAACACGTATATAACACACTGTACGCAGGACGTTCGGTACACCAATCATTTGAAATATCCATATACAGGTATAAATATAAAGGATAGGAAATTATACACGGGACCAATACCAGTTTTCTATTTCTAGATCTAGATATTACAGTCGTTTCAAGTGGCCACATTATGCTTCATTTAGGAGTTTATGGTTTTTTTCTGCTCCATTCATACCAGATTATAGAATTATGAAGTTATAAAGTGAAAATACATGTTAATGCCTCGTTCTACAACAGCTCCTCTGGAGCTAAAAAGGCTTATTTGAGCTCGTGGTTTTTTTTAACGTCCTCCTTCTCTTGAAAACAAAGCAGGCACACACACGTTCACCTCAAACATAAGGGCTCTGACTATCTGTAATATGAGCACCAATCCAATAAATGGAAATAAAAATCAATTCAACATTCAAAACACAAAAATGATTTTGGCACGTTACAGCAGGTCTCAGAATAAAGAAGGAAAACATGAATATCACTAATATCTACATTAATAGTGCAGTTCAACATATTACATAAGAGCAAGTGGCAGCCACATGTTGATTTCAATGCAGTTCTCTCACCACACAGGTAACAGGCAGGTCTGAATTGTTTCTTGCTTTGTCTTGGTCCCACTCTGTCCACAGCTCCACACACCCCCAGGTAAAGTCTTGAGTCTTGCATAACGTCCCACTCTGGCTCCCTTCCAACTCCTCTCCCTTACATCTGTGTGATTCATGACTGAGTCCTCCTTGATCCCTATCGCAAAAGGCCCCTTATCAGTCAAGAACCCCTCCTTGAGAAATCCATCCTTTTCTTTCATACACAGCACACCCATAAAAGAATTCCAATAAGACAGCGTAAATCAAGACTAACACGTCCCTGTTCTCAGGGCTCCAGCAGAATCAACATGAGCCTGGCAATGGTCCTGAAAGCAGGGCCGTGTCGTGAAGCGGCGCTTGTAACAGGAGTTATTTGATTTGGCTGGCTAAGCACAACCGGTATGGTTATGTTCAACATTCTTTAGCAAATGGGCCATGTTACAGCTATTCTCCACTCGGGAGGATTAGGAGTGAGCGGATCAGAAAATGGCAGCACTTTGAAACAGCCTTACTCTGCTGTGTGTTGATCTGTGCAAAAGTGTAGTCAAATACAGAATTTGATGCGTCGCCAGGGGGAGAGTCATCGTACACGTAAAGATATAAAAAAGAAGGTTTTCCACAGGCCCATACGCTCAGCTAAAGGTGTTAGACAAAACAGGTAAAACATACCAGGTGTGACAGCTGAGTGCTCAGGTACATCACGTACACCGGTGATGTCACGGGCCTACGCACCATGAACTCTTGTTGTTTTTAAATGCTCCATGGATCGACTGCTTCTTTATTTTATGTGTTGGCACTGTTTCTTTTCACAGTTCTTGCTCTTGAGCGTAGCACATAACCTCTTGTTGCTCCACCTGCTCAGTGGCCAATAGATACCGTGGCTGTTCTGGGCAGTTTCATGTTTGAGAGTGTTTGCTGAGTAAGTACATGGACATAGTACACATGTTGTACAGACCTTTTTATACACATTTACCTAAAATACAGTCTGATATGTTTGTATGGTAAATTTTGGGATCTCCACCGGACCTTAAACTTGCATTACGTACATTCAGATAATGATTGGCTGCCACTCTAATAAGTCAGAGAAAAATGGTGAAAATATGAATGCCTGACAAGTTGCATTAATAGAACTGAAATAGTTCAAGTCACCGGAGTACTGGTTATCTCATCAAGGTGTAAGCACCTTTTTAATCAAATAAAATGTTACTGCATCAGGCATCTAACTGGTACAACATCAACTAAAGAGAACTAACTGACCACTGACGCCTTAGTGGTTGGTTCAGTTGAAAACCTGCAGCCTCCAGTGCTTTCTCCAGTGAGTTCCAACACAACACTCACACCAACGTATTTCTTGCTATTGCATGTCTGCCAACAGCAATCTGACTGGTGTCATTTTCAAAACCTCATCTATTACAGCTGCAGCACTTTGGAAGCATGAGACAGATTCACTGTATTACACACTGGCTGCTGAAATGCAAGCGTGGGCGGCTGGCCAGCAAACGCTCAATCAGAAATTAAGGTTTGTGAAACGCGCCCGTGCTTTTCTCACATGTAGTTTCCCTACGACTACCATTCATCACTTAGACGAATCTTTAAACACGTGATTGTGCAGTGGCAGACCAGCCACAAGTCAGAATATGAGGTTGTTACACCGCTGACCAGAGCACTCTCAGACACACTTACTTTATTTAAAAGCAGTATTTGAACAGCTTCTAAAGAACATGTCAAATGGCCTCAGCAAGCACAGTCCCCAACAGTGACTTCTGTATTTAATGGACAAGCATCCTGACTGAAATGTTAGCACAGTCCTAAATGGTAATTTAGCAGTTTGTGCTGAGGCCATCAATACATTTTCTTTGGCATAAAAATACTTAAAGAGTTTAGAAATTAACTGTAGTTTAGAGGAGGTGCATTGAGCGGCCGCTGACCTGCTTTTCTCCAGACTTCTAGTATCATTAATAGAAATACAAGTTACAACACATCAAAGTTAAATTTTATATATATACAGTCTTTGTACTGTAGATTTCTTTGGGAATCTTTCTGGATGAAATCTTGTTTTATTTCCCTGCGTTTATTTGTCTTTCATAGTTGCGATTGCTTTAAACCAGTGTGCTTTTAAAGTAACACTGACACTGTTTTTCTTGGACCCGGGGAAGTGCTCCATAAAAACCACACGTCAAAATAAAATCCATCATCTATGACCACAAATTAAGGGTACGTGTGAAGACGCTGACATTAGAAAGAATACAGTAACTGAACAAATGAATCACAAACGGCCTTATACTTAAAAACTATTATAGCGTGTCTACACCGAAAGCATGTTTTTTTGGGGGGGGTACATCTACAAAGTATACACGTCGTACAAACTGTATGTGAAGTATGTACTTTACATTGTTCTCGTCATTTAAATGCACTTATCAGCCCATTTGTTGATTTCTTTTAAACATCTCATATAGCCTTAGTCTGCAACTGTGCACCGCAACACAAAAGCTTTAAAGAGAAAGTTTGACATGAGCGGTCAAGGATTATAGCTTTTTACTGGCCTGTTAAAACTCTTGCTGGTACATAGTCATCCTTGAAATAAAGACACAGAGAGATTGAGTTTTGTTTCATTGCAGATTAAAAGTCACATCACATCACAGCCAGCTACACTTGTCATTTTAACCAAAAGTCAAAAGTGCATATCTGGAAAACTTTTTCAAGAATTATTAAGTACACATGTACTTTCAACAGCTCTCATGTATGTTTGAAGTAGAGCAGGGTTTTAAACTTCCCTCTTAAGACTCAAGGACCATGAAATTCACTTAGCACATTAATAGTGCCTTATCTTTTCATTTAGCACAGAAGCTTCATTCAGACCTTTATAACAGCGAGCATCTGCCCTGCTCAAGTGTCCTTGAACACAATACTGAAGCTAACAATTGGAACGGATGCCCAAAATTCTCCCTCAGGTATCAAAGGAGTGTTACAAAGAAGAGAGAAACACCAGAGACGGCAGATATGGAACTAGTGGCAACATACTGTATGTGGAAGGTTTAACCCATATGTATTACAGATCTGAGAAACTTACCAGTAAAGGCTTTAAAATCCTCTGTAGAATTTATCCTGTGAACAATAAAGCAGGGAAACCGTATCATAGAAACTCCTGTTCCTCTTTGCCAGATTACAGAATTACACTGAAAAAGCTCTCGATTTTGTCAGTTTCTGTGTGGAAGCGACGTGAGTCCGCTCATTAGTTTCAATACAAGTGCCACTAATTAGAAATATAATCCACAGTTTTGATGAACTGTTTTGTTTTTTGTTTAAAAAAATCCTTCTGCATCTTGCAGTTCTCAATTAGATATCAAAGTATTAGTATGTAGTAGTGTAATATAACACAACTGTGCGGGTTTCCTCCTGTCTCTACATGTCGGACTGTGATAGGCTGGTGACCTGTCCAGTGTGTACCCTGCCCTTCACCCAGTGACAGCTGGGATTGTCTCCAGCACCCTTGTGACCCTTGACAGGAAAAGCAGTTAAGATAATGGATGGTCCAACTAAAGCAAGTAAAAATACAGTCTTGTGGAAATGGAAGAGAGTTAGAGAATAATTTAATTACACGTACAATAGCTACTTTAACATCAACTGGTTCTGGTTTTATTGCTGGTAGCTTAATGGTTCACTCAAATGCCACATAAATGCAAGCTCCCTGGTCTGAGTCCTGCTCGGGATCTTTGTTGCACGTCATGCCCTTTTTCTCTCTACTGTCAAATGTTACCTTCTACTTTAAAACTGCAACACAGACAAACATGATATCAAATCACAAGTTGGTGTTGTGTAGACATCTGCAACATGCAACTGATACTCCATTCAGGCCAGTATCTAGATGTGGGTCAAACCTGAATCAGCCATCAGTCTACTGAGGCCCAAGGAAAAAGGTAAGGCAACGTTATTCCAAGGTAACAAGCTCTACAAGGAGAGAAAACCAGTTCAGTTAAACACCTCGATCTTCACGGATGACAGATTGTCTTGTAACATGCTTGTTGTTCTTGATGCATCAGAATGCATTAGTGTTTACTGAATAAATGTGGTCAAATGCATCCCAGGCCATCTGGTCAAGAAGTCAGAGGGATCAGCTCACAATCCATCTCAGTGGTTGTTTCCACATTTTTCTGAAGACACATTTTAAAAGCAGAAGTGAATTGGATCTCTGTGTGCTGAACAGTGCTCTGACAAAAGTGTGCAGGCTACAGTAAAAAATGAAACTGATAAAATTAGGTTATTTTTGAAATACTCTGTTGGTCCCATGGGAAACGTGTTCAAGAAAGCCATTCAAAGCACTGCTACTACGTGGGGATTCTGTGTTCTGCAGGGGATCATAACATTGACACTGCGACGACCTGCACATATTCACAACCACCACAAAATCCAAAGTGTTTTAGACCACATGTAAAGAGTTTTTACCTCTGGTCACTCTCCCATCAACGCCTTTGTAGATTTTTTAATGACTTTTACAAATAAGTAAAATAATATACTAATGGCACACTTTCAGAAAGACCTTGTGGGTATTCATGGTGTTAAACTCAGTTGTACACACACGGTAAGTGATGGAAATGGCCATGTGAAGAACAGAAAAAGATGAGAGAATTTCAAAGGCTTCCTTTCTGTCCCTCCTTACTGTCATTGCCCAAAGTGGGCATGATTGTTGGATTGTATTTCGTTTAAAGTTATAAAAAAAAAATAGATGGAACCACCTTGACCGAGCCCCCCTTTCCATTAGGAGAGGGTTTTTAGACAGTCTAACAAGCATTTCATTAAATTGGATTGAGTTGTTACTTTCTACATGCATTTGATGTAAAGGTGAAGGAGGGATTGGCAACCTTCAATTGGATTTTAAGTTGCACTTTAAAATGTAAATGTGTGTGTTCGGCACAATCATAATGTTAAAGAAGTTACATGTGACTTTCTCCCACGTTTGCTGGTCTCTAACAAAGCGGTGCGTCACCCATAACCATTGCCGACCACAGTCCAAATATTGCATGATGGCACTGAGATGGAAAACCTGCCTTTGAGTTGACTTGTGAGAGGGGTCGAGCCTGGTTCGAATGAATTTCCTCCTGGGTGCGTTGTATATTGCAGTTTGATTGATGGCATTTTTCAACTCAGTGAGGACCAGAAAATTGCATCACAAATTGAGCAAATGGAGTTGTCGCAACGACGGGTGTCTTATCTGTGCCTCCAGTGTGTCGTCTTTTGTGTGTGTATGTGTGTTGGGGTGGGGGGAGGGACTGCAAGTGCACATTGCCAATGAAATGTACATGCTTGTCAGCATGTGTGTTGAGGTGTGTTTGACTTAGGTGGGTAAATGTACATATCAGTGTGTTTGCATGTACATTAGCATGCGTGTGTGCTAGTGTGAGTGGGCGCAGGACTCAGTATGCCTGATTGTATGTTCTATATTGTGTTTGATGTGTTTTCGGTGGGGTGGGGGGTGGGGTAGAAATGGGTCATGCCTAATCAAGGGAAAAGACATCTCTATCAATGTCTGCTCTCGACAGATGATAACCTAAATGATGATTTCGCCTGACGTCTCCTCATTCATTCGTAATGCTGTTTGCTCACTGACTGAAGTGGGGAAGCCAGGATCTGATCTGGAGATAAATCACGCAGCACATACAGTTGATGTTACAATGTTTTCTCCTGGGTGAAGGTCCCACGTGCACCATAAACCCAGCTGTAGGCATTTCACATTTGTATTTCAGGGATTTAGCCAGTTCTCTCTGCCAGTATATGGGTGCTGTGTTTGAATTAATAAAAAATAGCAAAGGTTTAAAGAAGCAAATGGTAAGGTGAAAGGGTCAGAGACACAGCACACAATTAACAAAGGTAACAGATGATTAAATAATAGTCAGGTGTGATAGAGGGAAATAAGGCATATTAATAATTTCAATAATCACACAGAGGTTTTAAACAAGGCAGGAGCTAAATTAAGCAAAGGGAAATATCAGAGAAGAGGTGATGATATTGATCTACTATAAATTGTATCTGTCTACAAAATTCAGTGAATTTAGTGATTGTATTTCTTTAAAACAGATATTTATAAAGCTTGGTGTATAAATGCATTTATAGACAGCAACAAATAAACAAGAGCATTTATAAAATGGCTCGTTTGTAAAGGTCGTAGTTGTAGAAACTTCTGAAGAGTAATTATGTCCATTTCTGTGGTGGCCGCAGAGTTTAGCAGCTTGTCGCGGACATATTGTGATTCTAGAGGGTAAATACCAACATGTGTGTCTGTTTGTTGTCATTTTTTTACTGTTTCAGCGTGATGCGGTCACATGCTAAAACCACAGCGCGCTAGCAGTGTTAGCACATAGGTGAACACGCTGTGTGTGGCTAGTCTGTGATGATGTCAGCAAATGCAAAGCTAAAGCAAACCTGCCGTGAGCTTGTTAGAAGCTGTAAAGGAGGTAAATGGCTGAGAAACTAATAGTACTAAACATAGACTGTATAAAGTCTAAAGCACCCTTTTGTGTAATTTAAAGAATTTGTATAAGAGGGTTTTTAACGTGTGTAATTTTAGGTAATAAGAAAAGTAAGTTTTAGAACAGTGTGTTAATGTTTAAAAAAGACTGAATCTAAAGTGCATCTTTAAAATTGTAGAAGGGAAGCTGATTAAGACTGATTTATTTTTTTTATGCATTCTGCTGCTCTTTAGTTTGAAAAGTGGTTTATTATTTGACTATAATTTTCTTAACTAAGTGTATTATTAGAATTTAAAGTATTGTGTGTATGTGAGTGTGGTACCGTTTCTTTGTTGGGCTCTGAAACCATTAAACTGTAAATTACTGCAGAGTGGAGGCACCGCCAATCGATTAATACTTTGTACTTCACTTAAAAGTATAAAAACCTTAAAAAGGCTGTTGGAGAAAAACATATTTATCACAGCCAGCCAGAAATAAAAGTCTGGACCGTAGATCTACAACAGTCTCTTAAGTGTACAGAATCTGTTTTCTGTCTAAATGCATTTGTGATTTTGGTAGGTTTTCATTTGAGTTTTAAGTTATATACTGAAAACTATATTTACTTATGAATTTACCTGACACCGTCTCAGTGTGTTATTTTACCTTTTGTTTGTACCCGATTATAATATATTAATACTTTAATGTGAATAATATCTTTAATTTGCTTAATTTGACATTGACATAAGAACATGAGAGGAACACACGTCTTTAAATGTCATTAAGTAACACTAATAATAATAATGTAGTGGACTGGCATCATTTGACATTATTTGGTTTAATGTGAGTTATACCATGTGAAGTAGCGTAGCGTGTAACATATAATCATAGTACAGTGACTCCTTTAAATAAAACATAACTTTGGAGAGGTTGTACCCAAAAACCTTTTATCACAGAGATCCAGCTGATGTTGTAAAACAACATATACACTGTGTGTGGAAAATGAACGTCCTATCAGAAAGCCTTTAAACCTAATCTGTCAAGTGGACAGTACAGTAGATCAGCATTCTCCTTCCTGTCCTGATATTCTTGACTCAGACCTGTCTCAGCAAAACACTGCCAACTGCGTCAGGGATAACAACCTGTGCCACAAATATGTGACTGGCATTACTAGGCCTTGATCCCTCCCCCCCCCCCCACCTCGTCTAAACCTCCCCTCACCAACTCCCCAGGCGAGGCAGTGGCACTATTTTTGGCCTCTGGGCAAAATGCTTGACATACTAATTATATAACAGAAATGCAAGCTCACTTTTTGCTGCTCCATTTCTTTTCTGTGCCGTAGTTTAGTGTTACGCTCGCTCGTTCTTTATCAGCAAACACTCCTGCACGGCTCCATGTGGGGCCTGGTGGAGATGTACAGATTTATCATTTGCAGATTAGGTGTAAAGGGTAGAGGGTGGTGTAGAATAAGCATTGTCGCACACAAGAGAAATTTCTACCATAGTTGCTTTAGGATTTTTTTGGCCTGTTAGAAACTGGGTGACACAATTTAGATCAGTGCAGTTGCAACTTTAAAAAAAAGAAAAAAGAAAGTAAATACTGATGCTGTGAAGACTCAAGCCCCACAGACCACAGCATGTGCAAAGCTGCCTTGATGATGTGTTATCTTAAAAAAATGTATATGGAAATGCCTTTGTATTGTATATTTTTCAGACAAATCGTGAAATGATGTATTGTAAAGCCAGAGGGTTTTGGATCGTTTTCAGTAACAGCCACGATACGAAAATGACAAAATTGCCCTATTTTACTCTTGGGAAAAGGATGGGAGATTTGGTAGCAAATTGCAGCACTTTTATCATGAGGTAAATGTGTGAATGTGTTTCTGTGTGGAGCAACTAGCCAGAGGTTTATGCAGTTGTGCATACTGTAGAGCTTTGTGTTTCTACTGCATATGCATCTGCATATATCTGTGCTTTACCAGTGAATGTACAGCATGCCAGTGCTTTCCTAAAAACATTATGTTCGGCCAGATTTCCTCCAAATGATCCTTCTTGTTATTTTCATCATTAGATTTGTGAGGTGCTTTCCACCCTACAGATCAGATTTTGGTTAACCCCCAGGGACTGTGCTTTTAATGTTTGCATGAGTTGTGCAGAGACAATGAAAGAGAGAATCTGTTCACATGGCAAAGAATGACTGCATGTCTGTGCTACTTGACTTGATTTGAAAGTGCATTTAGTAGAGTTCACATGCATGTGCAAATATCTTGGGTGATGTATAGTAATGCATTTTGGTTCTCCTGAATTTTTCTATCAGTGAAAGGAAACAGACCAAGTTTAACAAATTTACCATGCAACCTTTTTTTTACAGAATGCACATGCATTCATTTATATATATATATATATATATAAACTGTAAATTTGAGACTTTGTGTGCAGCTACAGTGAATATTTGTGTACATAATGTATGTTTGTGCCTGTTAGTCTGCCACCGTCTCCCATTCCATGTTTACATTCGTGTGTGTGTGCATACATGCAGCTAAACAGGCGAGGCATAGCTGAAAAACGTTATCATTCAAATCCCCTGTCACTGCTAAAACCTGACATCTAGTTGCGACATTAGCCTCAGCTGCATGTACCTTTAGTAAAACACGTGCTCATACAGAGGAGGAACTGACCGCTGCTTGTACTCTTACTCATACACCCCCCCCTCCCCCAAGGTGTTGTTATTGTTCTTCTCTTTCTAATCAAATATTTAATTTGAGCAGATGCCAGATTCTTGGCAGAAACAATGAAAAGTCAGATTTTTTGTGAAGTTTCCTGTTGAGGAGTATCCTCTGTCCTTCCTGTCCGTTATTTCTGGGACTACACTCAAGGATTTTGCAGTGTTTGTTGAACACTCCCCCCACCCCACCCCAACCTATATCCCTCTTGCTTCCACATGGCAGAGCTACAAGGACAATGAATTCTAAACAGGAGCAAATTAGAAGCAGTAGTTCATAATGTATAAGCTCTGTTGGAATTATTTAGTGTGTGAGATGCCTGTTTGCTGCAGGGTCACTTGATACTTGATGAAATGAACAAATATCTAATCTCAGTGAATGAATACTTAGACATGTTCAACCAGACTATTACCCTTGTTAAATATTCCACTATGACACAAGTGTTGGCTGGAAAAAATAGTAAGTAGTAGTAAAATGTAAGTAGGCTACTCCAATTAAAAAAAAACAACAACAACAAAAAAACCTCAAAGTACTATGAAAAAATACAAAAAAACATAATGTATGTGCTTGTTCCACTGTTTTTCTGAATCACACAAAATCACAATATTCAAACCTAAAACACCAATTTTACGACTGCACCATTACATGAACCTAAAACGTATGGATGTCTTGTGCATCATTTGTAATGTGGTGACTCTGCATGTAGAGTATGAGGTATATATGATCCAGTTTAATATTTTGAAATGCTGGAACATGACACATTTATCTTGTTCTGCCGCTGTAACAGTAATAGATATTTTTAAACCGTGATGAAGTGTTTCAGTGTGAGTTCTTACTGTAACGTGTTATGAATGAATGTGATGAATGTAGGAGAGATGAAGGCTCATGACAGATGATGACAGATGAAGCTCTGCGGTACCTGGGAACTGCACAGTCAAAGCATTCATCTTAATGTGATTTATCTTTTAAGGAAAGCGTTCTAAGTTTCCTGTTCATACTCATAAAACATGCTCAGCTTTGCGGCTAAACCAGAAATCATGTCTGTGACAAGACCACACACACATTCAACAAAGTGCTGGGTTATTTCTGTGACCACATTTTGGGGTTGATTATGCTGACTCATAATTCTGGGTTGTTTGAGATATTGTAAACACAATCTTGGGTTGTTGGTGCTGGGTCAGAAGTTTATACAAGCTGAACACCTGGTTGGGTTACTTTGTCCCACTTTCCTGTTGTCAAACTTTATAGATCAGGGGTCGGCAACTGTCAGCATTAAAAGAACCATTTGAGACCGTTTCCCGCTTATGAACCTTGTGCTGTTAATCATTTGGATGGTTTCCTTCTTCCTATAGTGTGGAGGACATCGCATCCATACTTCCCAGTATAAGTTTCAGATTTGACTGGGAGACCACAGACTCATTTTCCACTTTATCTCAGTTCGTCTTAAAAGACATTAAATGAGCCCAGTGAAGTTTCAGGATTTATTATTTTTTTAATATACGTTTTCTTTACATGGTAGTGAATTAATTTGCGTTCAGCGACAAGACGGATTCCACAGTCATGTCTGTTTTTAATGCAGTGCTGCCTGAGCTCCAGTTTTCGACCTTGGCCTTTTTGTAAAGAGACTTATCTGGATTATGTACCATTGATGATGAAAATTCACAAATCCATAGCATTTTTACTTTAAGAAGCATTAAGTAACTGAATTATTTAAAACAGTTGCCCCTTTCTTTCTTCTGAAAGCCTCCTGAGAACCTCTCTTTATGCTTGTTTGTCACAGGCAACCAGTCTGATCAGTGGTGTCTAAATATATCATCAATCAAACTGCATCATATCCATCACATCAGGCATGACAACAAAGACAGAGCCCAATGTAATTTTTTATAAAAGGTCAATATTGCTGTAGTGTCTGCCTGACCCGTGTCCAGTACCAAATGACTAAAGGGGCTCCTGATTTAAAGCTGCTTTATCCCAGACACCTAAATATCCTAAGAGTGGACATAACAGCCTGAATGAGATAAATCAAGCACCACTCTGTTTTCAAGAGCTCCTACTTCACAGATACCTCCCTCCTTCTATAGTACTCTATATCCCAGTCTGTCCATCCTCATCTTCCTCTTCTTCTTCCACTCTGTCACTGTCACTGTCCGTCTCCTCCCTCTCGTGCTCTGTGTGTGCCCACTCTCAGCCTCTTCGTTCCTGTTTCATCTGAGTCCTTTGTATTTGTCTCACGCTCACAGCTGGTGACCGTTCATCCTGATTCACAGCTTAAGTGCAACGTAAAAGAACAAGAACCAGACAACATAAAAAATAAAATAAGCTAAAAAAAATCAAGGCAGAGCGAAAACAACTGGCATCAAACTGCCTCTCCAGATGATATCAGCTTTTATCTGTGAAAGGAACATTAAAAATCCACTAACTCCTCTTCTTACTCCTCACTCCCCCCTCACTCCACCCCCAGCTTTTTAAATTTCTGTTTCTATTATAAGACTTTCATTTTCACAATGAGCCAGAGGTAATCACCTATCATATTTCCTTCATGCATTCTTACCCCCTGTGTATTTTAAGCTGCATTGCTTGCTGCTGTCTACCTTTCCACTTTTCCATTACTTTGTTGACATGACCGTTAAACCGAAACTGTCAAACCACTCTGCGAGATGTATAATTAAAAAAGAAACAAGCAACAGCATCGGGGAAAATTAGTTTTAATAGACAAATAGTTATTTGTTGCAAACTTCAAAAACAAGCTTCAGCAGAAAAGCCTGAGCTGCCATATTTTCTGCTTAACGTTTATTTAAATGCACCTGCTGTGATGGTAAAAGCCAGACTTATACAGAGAAGAATGCGTTGTTTGCACACAACCTGAATATGTAAATGTTTGGATGTTAGAAAGTCTGCAGGCTCCTCATGGCACATGATGGACGTATGTGTGAACTTAGCTAGGTTGACAAGTTAAATTCAGTTTGTATTTTGAAATTCTGTCATCCTAAATCTTTTTTCACACCATATTAATTTTGCGAAAACAGCGCCAACGTACGCCGATCACTAACCACTCAAACTCTATACCACCATGTCTGTTTCTACTCATCTCCCTTCCCACTCCTGATGGAACTCCAGCTGCTTGTCCTAATGTTCCACAAGCTTGTGAAGGATGTTTCACGGATGAGCTCACTGGCTCTTGGTTGACGAGGAGCATCTTTAAGCTGTTGCTGCCTGCCACAAAAGGATAGCACACAATGCAGTCGAAGATAAACTGGAGCCAATTATTATCTTTGTTTCTTCGCCCTGGGGGAACCAGTGGGCTGAAGCAGAGGCTCTGATGGGCAAGGGGCGGATGTGTTTGGTTGAGGATGGGTGTTGATGGTGCACAGGGGAGCAAATCAGGAGCCCCTGGGGGAAAAAAATGAGCCGTCTGGTTCTCCAGTCACCATAAAAACGTCATGAAATGAGGCCCCTTTTTTTCTATTTCTATGAGAGAGAGCTGGCTATTAACCATTAAGAGGCCAGTCCGCTGAGCTGACCATTGCCATAGAAACCAGCAATAAAGAAGTCTGGGAGAATGAGTCCTCTGGGGGGTAGTGCAAGTGAGGTTGTGCTGAAGGTCATGTTTGCACTGACCCCCAAGGCCTTGTTACAATATATATGACCCATTTATGTCTCCATCTACTGTCGCGGCTGACCTTGGTGTTTACGAGGCCAGCGCGGCAGAAAGGGCTATCATACAACTCGTCTGATTCATGTGGCATCTCGGCTAAACAACGGCTTGTTACCTCCAATGCACCCGCCTCGCTAGTTTGCAGCGGTTGCAATATATCAGCGCGCTAAGATGTAGTAGCTCTGGACTCAAGGCATTATTTTGACAGGTAGATTTAGTTAGCCGTCAGGATCGATACAAGCTGCGGTACCCTCAACAGACACGGTGCTTCATATACGTTAGTGACATTTTCCAAAATGACATAGATTCTGTTAAACTCCAGCTCCATTATGTAGGTTTTTCATGTTAAAAGGCAATGAAATTAATGGAGAATTCTATAAACAATAACTCACCTTTTATCTGTGACCATTTAATTTGATGTGACCATTTGCTTTGACTCCTCGTGTCTTTTGTTGGTGCTTCACTGGTATCAGAAACATTTTGTCAATCCTTTCCTGTGACCCGCACAAAGCTGGGTGTGCGCCAGGGAAGCAGGAGATGAAAGGCCAAATGTTCAAAAACGGTAAACATCAGCGTTTGCCTTTTGTGACGGCAGATCGTCTGGGTTCAGCGTCTGCTTTCTTGATGCCTGTGGAGGCTCTACAGACGCCGGTTACCTCGGCCTCAGGCAGGATGACAGCTCATCAAAATGACTGACAAGTGTGTAAAAGTGTGGGACTAACGACGTACTCCTCATCTGAGGCTGAAAAGTCGATTGCATCCTTTTAAGAGTTTTCATTCTGCTGTTGAAAAGTGACTGCTGCATTTTTTTTGTCTTAATTAGAAGATACTCATGTTGTGCAGCTACGACGAACCTTTGGACCCTTGAGAAGTAGGCGTTAGTAGGAAAACGTTTATTATTTCCCTCATTTAAAAATGCACTTCATGAAGAGAACTAGAAGAACAAATCTGAAGTTACGTCTTATGGTTTATAAAGACATGTCTGAAGAGTGGTTAGGGATGTTATTAGTGAAGTTGAAGCCAGAAATAAGATTAGCTACTGTTATATGTCTATCATACATGCCCACAGCAGTTTCATTTTAAGTTGCTCTGCTTTCATGACTAATGCTGATGTGTTGCTCTCATTAAATCTCTTTTTAGACACGAAGATGGATTTTAGACTCACCAACTGATCAACAGTGTTCTCATCGTGTACCTTAATGTTGACGCTCTCAGTCATGATCAGACCAAGAAGCGATTGTAACACTCGGCAGCCTTTTTTTTTTTTCTCATTACAGACTTTGTCTCCATCTTTGTTGCTGAGCACTTTTTTGCTGTGATGTTCCTCGTCAGATGGCACTTGTCAGTCAAGCAGTGTGGGCTGTGATGTCAGCAGCTTTGGCAGATTAGATGCAGTATAATTAGCATCAGCATCATCTGAGACAATAGTAGGGCTTTTTCTTTCATTCAGCCTCTAAACTACACAAGAAGAAAACGTTGGTTTTGCTGGAGTCACAGTTGATTCATGTCCAGAAGTGTCAGAGATGACTGTTAACCAAACAGCCTCTCAAACACCGACTGTTTTCTGAAATGCCACCGCTGACTTTGTGCCAACAACAGCTGGTTTCAGTTGGACAGTCTGTTGCTAGTAGCAACTGCTGCTGTCATAGCTTTAAAGCAGCCTTTCCAGATCCCTGACCAAACAAATATTGACATCTCTTTAATCTGTAGCTCTTCTTCACATGCTAGTGGTTGAGCAGCATCTGCTATGTGGTAATTTAGTTTTTCTGCCAGACGCTAGTGATGTGAAGCTAACATTTATATATTATCTCTTTTAAAGTTCATGGAGTCCTTGTGTATGTTTACTAGATAAGTTGCTGTGGTGTGTGGTGACTGACTTTATACCTTGTGTATCATGTGATACAGGCAGCCTGCACTTTTGTGTTATGATCACAATCATTAAATGTGGTGTCCATTACTGTCGTGGTTTAACAATGACTCCTTTAAAATGACGTAATGTGCATGTATAACGAGAACAACTGTGGTTGCTAGACCTGCACAAAAGCATGGTGGGTAAGGTTCAGGAAATTCATGCTTGAAAGCAACTGGTGCCGCACATTTGGTGGTATACCCATAGAAAAGCCATGATTTAACTGGACATACTGCTGTGCAGTATGACACAATAGAATAATAGAATGAGTAGTTTGGTTGGCAAACGAAGTATTAAATGTAGTTGACTGAATCAGTGTCATTCCAAAATTGCACAGTACACCTAGTCTCACACACGTTATCAGTCTACAATAAAAAGATACAGCATTAAGTACATTTAGATGAGTTCCTTCTTGTCATGCAATGAAAATATACAGAAGATTAAAAAAAAAAAAAAAAACAGATCACAGAAAATACTAAAGCGCCCTTTTCCAAACTGCTGCGTTCCATCTAACATTCTTCATTTATGGATGACAGCAATTTGTGGATATGTTTTTTTAAGTTCATACCAACTATTTGAATATCCTCATAAAACTGTTTTTTAGGAGCTGAAATATTCCCCGCAATACGTGTCGCCTGATATTGGAGGAATATTTCTGCCACTGATGTGGAGAGTGCAGTTTACTGTGCTCTGCTGGTGATAAAATTGGTGGGGGGAAAATGCAAAACAGTTTCTTGAACATTGCAGGAAACATTTTCTTAACATTTTCTTGACAGGTTTTAGAAGCTCCTTCCTCAGTAGCCTGGCACATACATTTCCCCTTTTTCCATCTTCACGTCTCTTTCTTTGAACACACACACACACACACACACACACACACACTATGACTTTATTTTCTCCACTATTATTCACTTTATTACTACATTGTTCTTTGTATGGTTTTGTTTGCTTTGAAAAGACACTGCACATTTTTCTGTGCATACCACGATGCATCCTTGTACAATTGGTGAGTGTTGTCAGATTATTCAACACTATTAATCCCTCCTCCACACTTGACCCTTCACTTGCTGAGCATTCTCCTTGAGGTTGCAGCACAACATGGGTCCCAGCTGTGTGGAAGCAAGTCTGAGTGCATCTCGCCGTTGTCATCACAACCTCAAAAGTCACAGGCGTTTCTGGGTGACGAGCATGAAGATATATGTTGTAGTTACAAAGAGAAAGAGCAATGCAGTGATTAATAAAGAAGAGAAACACACACACACAAACAGACAGCACAGTAGATGACAACGCTTCATTTGGAAATTCAAAAAGCAGAATTCAGTTCAGAGCAGAGAGATGTCTGAGCCTGGGTGTCATTTTGTATGAATAATTCCTTTTATTTGATTATGCACTTTCAAAAGTTGGCTCTTTTGATCAAAACAGTGTCAGGTCTGTTCACAGGTGTGGCTGTGTCCTTGTAGCGCTGCATTTCATGGCGTGCTGTATTTGAAGGGCCCCGTTCCAAAATGTTTGAAATTCTCTCTGCAGAAACATACATAACAGTTATCATTGTGTTTTGGATTGTAAAAATGCAAAGCTGCCAGGGTCACGTGCCTTTATGAACAATGCTGTGGTTTCAGTCATGAATACTGAAGTGAAAAGAGACTTTTACTAGAGGTTTGTTGGTTCAAAATGTAAGCTGGGGAAAAAGGAGTGTTTGCGGAGGAAATAGCAACAAGCCTTCCGTCCTAAACAACCATATAGGTTCATTTTCTCTAAACCAGATATCAGGCATATTAGACCATCGTCATTTATCAGTTAATGCTTCTTGTTTGAAAACCAGAAGTAAAAGATGCAAAATGTCATCATAAACATTTTCAAAATGACAAAAATAGAGACAAAATGTGCAGAAAGAACAACTGAAAATGCATAAAATGACTGCAAAGGATGTGATGGCCTCAATCAGTTGGGGATCCTATAGAAGGGAAAGAGGACCTTTTGGTCAGAGCTGTCTGTGATTACACCCTGTTCTACTGGATTGAAACATACTAGTCTCTTGCTTTGTTGGGTTTTTTTTTTTTTTTTTTTTTTTTAAAAACATCACCTATGTTCCCAGACTAATTCAGAGTTGTATTCGTACTGAATAAGATGTGTTGTATGACTAACTATTTCTCTTTAATTCACATTTCTCAGCCACTATAAGTAGTTTAACAGTGACCTTACTACTTAGTTTGCTTTTGTAGATATCACTGACACTGACGGATGTGTCCTTTAATCCAGTACCTTGTTGTGTCTTTTTTCAGTTTTAAAATTGAACAGACCTCAGGAGAAGCATCACTGAAATCTCATCAGTCTCAATAATACACTGCATTATTAATGCTCTCAATAACACTCTAAAATGTATTCAGAGATGCACAATGATCCAGATGTGTTGCAGTTTTCAGATTTTATCTAGTGCTTGAATACTTCTGTCAGCAGATGATGAAGTACATTTTTATTACTGAGCAACTGTTTCCAGTTGAGTAAATTCTGATCAGTTGCTGTCGTCAATCAATAAGCAGTAAGGCCACTGTGTTTTTCTTGAAGCTGAGGGAAATCCCACTGGAGTCACTGTCCTCAACACAAACTGAAGAAAGAAGATGAACATGCTGCAATTATCAGATGATGAGCATGTTGATGATAAGCTACTTAGCAATCAGGGACTCTTAATATGTATTTATTGGAGGCTAATAGGCTGTGGGCTCATGAATATGCAGCCATTAGTGGCTAATTGCTAATTAATTAGCATTGCACGCTCATCCAATTATAGAAATATGAGGCCATTAAGGAATAACCGATCGGTCGTTAACGTCAAATATGCAAATAAATGTTTACTCATTAGGAGAAACTTAATCTAAGGAAATTTTTTGGGGAAAAAAGATCTGATTATTTTCTAGCCTTAACAAAACTGCAGGTATCCAATATCTTGCTCCCTTAAGTCATCAGTAAGTATTTCAAAGATCTGTTTTAATTTCATGCTAGTGCTATTGTTTTGTCTTGTTTCATTTTCTTCCAGATGGATATCTCAATTTAAAGTACAACTCTTTATCTGCTCTCACAGGCAGCTCTGCGGCGGGTTGCTGTGTAACGCCGTGCTGAACATTTAACAAAACCTGAATAGGGACGACTCCTTTATTCAGAGCGAGCTCCGACAAAAATATTACTGAGCGCTGGCTGCTGGGGGGAGAGGCAGGAGACGCAGTGGGAGAAGAAAAGCATAGCTCAGTTCAATGGAAACGTGACAAGAGACGACAGACGGGGAAGTTTTTGTTTCAGTGAACTACTTCAGTACAGTTTTTAGGCTCCGCAGCTGCAAATATACTGTATGCCACGCTGTCTGCATTCAAGAAATGTTCCCTTCCCATACTGAACAATGAAATATAAGCACAGGTCAGTGAGGAAATAATGAGAATAACAATTTATAGAAAGGTGCCAAAGTCTATATAAATTGGATGCCTGTATTACATCAGGTTCATGGCTAAAAGCACATTATGAACCTTAAACAAGATAACTTGTCTTCAGTAATAATCAGTACAGTAATAATCATGTCTTCTAATTCAACACTAAAACACTACAGTACTTTTCTCTTTGGTCCTGTTTGCTTTGATTAAAAGTAGTTCTGTATTTAAAACTGTTTCCTGTATTGTGCACTTGTTCTGTGGGCTGGTGTGTAAGTATGAGTATAAGTATGTTTTTGCTCAGGTCATTAGATTCAGAACACCAGGCTACGCTGCACAGCCAGTAACGTGATTCGAAAACTGTTTATAGCTCAAGTTGAACCATAACACATTTGCCTCCGGGTGAAGGTCAGTGAAATGATGAGAAATATAAATGCCAATGAAAGTTTTGGTCTCAAGGTGAAGCTTCTCATACAGGCACAGTTTTATGATTGCAATTCATGTTTGCAAGTTGAAAGACAAAAGGACAGTGACGGACTGTCTTAAAGAATGCTGAGCGTGTGTGTGGGTGTGAGACGGGTGAATGATGGAGACAGATGTTTCAGTCGCTCGAGTGATTAGAATCATGGTGGCATCCAGGCTGAGACAGAAAAGGATTTTCACAGGTTTGCTGATTAACATCCAGTGATCCAGTGTGCCAACTGCCATTTGTGAAAACAAATTCACAAAGTTTAATGCGATCAGGTACAGTCTCTTTTAATTCTGACCAACTCAGCTCAGATGCTGAAGCAGTCATTTCCAGTTAGCAGAGTGGATCTGTCTGCATTGACATGTTTACACTTTAAATAAAAAGTGGACAGCAGAGGCACCTCAGCGCTGACACCTGTACTCGTGCGTTCATCTCCAAAGTCCAGCAGACCATTCGCCTTTAGATTTCATTCCTGCTGCATCACTTCACCTGACATACGATATACATATATAGATATAGTCTGACCTTCAACGTGCCCAAGGGCCACATGCAACTAGCCTGTGATGGGACGTGTTGGGCCTGGGCACTTGTCTGGGACAAGTCAGGATGCATTAGCATTTATGCTGCAAAAGATATGCAGTCAACTTCCAGACCATCCTGTCAGATCACAATCCAACGTTGTGGTTATTTCTACTTGTAATCTGCAAACTATGCATTTTTAAAACCAAATGTAAACAGAGTCAAAGAGAAATGTGATCCAGCTCTGGCCTCAGACTCTGACAGGGTTTAGGAGTGCACAATAGATCAGCTCTAGTTAGCAACAATAAGGGTATTGTATAATTTTTTTTTAATTATCGTGCCTGAATGTAGCTTTGACTTGATTCTACAAAGGCAGGATAAATTACACATGAGCCCTGTCCTTCCTACACTCTCATAAAACCCAGATGATCATTTGTTGTTAGGGCGCCTCTACTGCTGACTCCTACAGTGGCACCAAAGCCGTCTGGTTTGAAATAATGTGTTATGTGACACACATCCTGTGACAGCAACAGACATTTGTTTCAGACTCAGTGTTTTCTCGACCCGTCCACCCACCCCAACCTGCCTGCTGGTGCAAACAACCTATACAGTCGTATTTTGCAGGGGGACAGTCCTGAAATCGTCTCTGGGCTCTGATTATAGTTGTCTGCACTGATTCAAACACGTCTCTAAAATAACCCTGGCATTCCAATGTGACCTGAAATTAAACAGAAGTTCTTTCTTTTCTCCCACTTTCTGTTCCTACTTCTGCCTCTGTTTTCAGTTTTTTGGGTGTGGAGAGCAGAAGAATGAGGGGGAGGGATGAAGAAGTGTTGTCCCGCTGATGCAAATAAAAACCAAAGAACTGTATTCTTTCATCAAAGCAATATGTAAATGACAGCACTCTCAGGATAGGATGCAGCTCCTTGAGGACTTGCTACAGTAACGCAGCTGAGTCGCTGAGGGTTTTCTGTTTATTTCTTTCTTTCTCTTTTTTTTTCATCACTGTTTTCTTCATCGAGGTTCGGCTGAGGCAAACAAAATGAACGTCCCATAATTCTGTCGTGGAGAAAAGCAGGGGGAGAAATTTATGCCCTTAATTAAGAAAGTTGCGTGGCCTTGGAGGGATGTTACTTAGCTTGAGCCACCCCAGGAGTTACCAAGTAGCAAGAGGTCTCTCTCTTTCTGTGTGTGTGGGTACGCATGCTGATGTATGTGCTGGTGGGGTCGAGCGTATTCATTGCAATCCTGGGTGTATTTCTAGAGAGAAGGAAGTGGCAGACGGAGAAGGAAATGTGTTGTAAACTGCCTTGGAAATGTTGTTTCTCACGAGCAGAATTGTCTGCACAGGAAAACAAAGTGGGGACAAGAGCAGCTGAAGAGCACAGACATCATGACGACAACTTACTTTAGTTGTCTCTGGAAAAACCTTTACGAATAGAAAACCTCTGTGGATCAAAAGTTCATAATAGAAAATGGTTCAACAGTTTTGAAGACGTCTCTTTTATCATTATAGTCGATGGCTTTTTGGGCAGCAGGTGGATTTCTGTGGTAGTAGCCTCCTGCTGGTGGTCACTGGGAAAAATTCTAGACCCTGAACCCTTGGTGCCTCAAAGAAGTTCACCAATGGCATCAATGAAGTATTTGCTGGAGTTTTAACCAGCAAGGAGTTTTTGCTGGTTTCTTCTCAACCTGCTCCTTAGTAAAACAGATCTTTCACTTTTTCCCCAGCTACTTGCAGCCTTTGTCCTGTTGCTTTGCGTCGGTGCAGGTCAGATGCAGGTTTCACATCTTTCTACACAAGTGTAAAACTAAAACAGGTTTAAACCTTTTTTTACCATTTGTTAAACTGAACTTTGTCATAACTCGAAACAACTGCAGAAATACTCATTTGCCTTTTGTCATTGACATTGTGTCATGTTTTGTGGTGTTAGTTCATTTGTTCAGTTGTGTTTATGTATTTGGCATCAGTAAAACTGCTCATGTAAAGTCAGTCTCTAAATGTCAATAGAGGTGTTTGAACTGCAGTGACACAGAGAGAAAGAGACACAGAGGATTTGTAAGTGAATATACTATTTTACCGTTTAAGCTATTTAATCCAGTGTATTGAGCTGTAACTTTTTTTAACATAAAAAAATCTATGTTGCAAAGAAACAGAAGCGCTGAGGTTATTAAAACGTGAAAACAGGTGTTAAATGTATTTCACTGTTAAATAAAGGAGAGAGACATACAAAGACATAGACATGGTGATCTCATCAGGAATGATCTCATCGCTGTGGATCCGTGGAGACTTTGTGTGTATGTGAGACTGACTGGGTGACTCCTGAGTGGGAAGGGAGGGAGCCTAAGGAGGAGGGGGATTGCCCTCTCTCTCATCTCTCCCTCAGTAGCTCAGCCCCCTCACGCTGAGCTTTTGTGGTTGACTTTGATCCGGCGCCGTTGCCCACGTGAGAAAGTCCACTTTTCACTGGGAGCAGTACAGTAAAGAAGTAAAAGTCGTGTGTGTGTCTGCGTGTGTGTAAGTTAAATCTGTCGCACTCCCTCAGGTACTGTTAAGTTCACTATGCTGGAAAACATCAGAGATTTATTGAACTGATATTGACTTTAAGGTAAAGTGTCCAGCTGCAGTAAAACACAACATAACCCTTCATCACAGCAGGATGTTGGTGGTTTCGTTGATAGTTAATTACTGCAGTTTTTTCAACTCAACTTCATTTATATAGCACAAACTTACACCAAAGGTCACCTCAAGGTAGTTTAAGTTTAAGACCTTACAGAATATAACTTGAGCAAACACTTACATGATACGTTAACATGCAATGATGGCATAAGAGCGGACAGAGAGAAAGAAGAAGAGGAGGAGATGAGCTTAGTGCATTGTGGGAGGTCCTCCAGCAGACTAAATGTCTAATTAAATTAAAGTTTTCTATCCTTTCTCTGTAGTTATTGTTTAAGCACAGAGATTGCACAGGTCTATCAAATCAATGAATTGTTATATACTAATACTGCAGCCTACATAAAGACGCGTCAGATGATCCTTTTATCATCATCCTCGAGTAAAAAGGACTGTGTTGTGTGCTGTGGACGAACCTCCTCAGACGAAAGACTTCAGTGCAAAAAATCTCATTGATTCTGCACAACCTAATGAGCTGTGATGAATCTAAGACTCCGTAGTTATACAGCCGCCAAGAAATCGTGCTTCACAGACATCGCTTGGCTAATGATTTTATTGCCTTTACACAACGAAATGAGACTAAGAATCTTCACACAGTCGCTCCTGTTGTGGGAGCAAAGCCCAGAAATACCCAGCAACAATCTCCTTTCTGTTTTAAGCGGTGGCGTTTAGACGAAATGGCAAAGACTGGCTGCAAGTCTTGTTCTTGTGCATCAATGCAGAATCATGTGGAAAGAAAATCAAGGACGTTTCTCAAAAGCCTCCCTCAGTCATTTGTGCGAGGTTGGCTTACACCAACACAGAAGATTCTTCAAAGATTCAGTCCTGAAGACGGGAAAAGAAAAACAGTGAAGCACAGTGAAGAAGCGGTCTCTCATGGTGTTGACATTAAATCTGCTCAAATATGTGTGGAATGATAATACAGTAGAATACATTTTAACTTAGCTTAAAGATGACAACCTAACCACTGTATATGTTTCCGTTCTTGACAGAAGCAGCTCACCATAATAAAACGGGAGCTCTGCAGTAAGTAACGTGACCCTTCTGTGTCTGAACAGAAAGGTGAGTCACTGAAGTGTTTGTTTTACAGTTAAAGTACGAGACTCCTAATCATAATAAATCACCTCGAATGAAAATATGATGCCAAAATCAGCCCTCAAGGAACACGTGAGAGTCTTTTGTTTACATGCAAACAAGAATCCAGGTTACTGGGAGAAGTGGCAGATTTGGAGATGTAATTATTTGGATACAAGCAGTCGATGGCATGTGTCAAACTGTTTCCTTCTAAAAGTCTAGTTACTCATGAATTCATGTTTCCGTTTTCTGTTCATCTGTAATGAACCAATTAAGGAAAAAAAGATTTCTTTCTATTAAACATGTGACGAATGACTCATCTAATTCACCCAACATTTCATATTGTACCAGTGTCTTGTGAATGTCTCAGAGCCTAACTATACCAGCGCAGCAGCAAGGACGGACCTTAAACTGTACAAGAGGATCAGATGTCGACTTTACCTTGAACCTATTTGACAGCCTGTAAAAGAATTAAATATGTCACCATGTTCAGTCCTCGTTATCGAGTTCTTGTAAATATTTGATTCTTTGATTTGTCACGTGGCGCCCGAGGTGAAAATGGAAAAGAAAAGAAACTAGAAGGAACAGTCAAGGTAGGCCATGCTTAATTGTGTATTCATTTAACATAAGGCATAAAAGGCACCAAGACAGCACGAAAAAGGCCTATAAATGGATTTAAAAAGGTTATACATGTATGTATGACTGTGTGTGTTAGACTGAGCAAACACCTTATTTCCCTACAGGTGAGTCATTTTACCAGTCTGCCAGGGATGTATAGGACTGTTCTTCTTTGTGTGTGGTTTAAATTTTTGTGCTTCAGGTAATTACGTTTATTGTATGTCAGTGTTGTGGAGATTCTGCATCACTGAAGCACTTCAGTGTTTTTAGAGGTAAGCTGTTGCCATAATAATGAGATTAGAAGTTAAGATTCTTCTTTGTTTTTTGGCTCTTACTGCACAATGCACAAACTGGCTTTATAAAAGCACTATTTATAAAGTTAAGAGCTCAGCAACTGTCTGCACAGAGGAATCACAGTTCTGAGAAAGGAATTCCATATTTTCTGTCCCCTTGTGAGAGGACGCAAAAAGCAAAGCGCTACAGATTTGATCAGTCGCATTTAGGATTCCCCATGCACACATAAACCTAAAGAGTCCATACAGAACAGCATCAACCATCTTGTCAGCACAAACAACACCAAAACACAATGTCTGGTTTACATTTGAAATTGGCGACACCAGATCAGATCACAGGAGATATCACATCAGGTCTCTTTCATCCTGAGCTCAGCCATGAGGTGATTCCCTCCTGTCACCAGCCCAAAAGCCAAATATTTGGGCTAAAAACTCCAAAGAAATGTCAAGAAACCCTCATTTGAATTGTGGGGGATGGTAGATGGACTTCAAGGCTGTCTTCGGTATTTGATTCGCTCCGTTGGCAGCTAACAGACTGGAGTAATTGGGATGTGGATGCGATAGTGATCAAACGAATCCTTCACACCTCCATCACACTTAATGAAAGCTCAACAAGGATACGGAACTCCTGAGCCTTTGTATTTCAGCATGAGTATATGTGTTTGGAAACGTCTGCATGTCTACATGTCTTTGTGTGTGTGTGTGTGTGTGTGTGTGTGTGTGTGTGTGTGTGTGTGGCTGCACATATCCGCTGTGGTTGTTTGTGTGTTTTAAGGCAATTATTTTGGTTTTTTGTGGCGTCAGTCAATCCGGCATTATCCGGACTGACACGGAGCGCATTCAGATAAGTCGTCTAATGGCACAGATATCATAAGTCAACACTGAGACAAATTTTAGACTCCCTATGTGTGTGTATTTGTTAGTAGGCTTAGTGTTTTTGAGGCAATATAATAGCTCTGGGGTATTGAATTCAATTATCTACAAAATAATAGAGGAAAACAAAATTCACAATGTGTGGATTTCATGTAAAAGTAATTATTTTAGTCTCTTGAGAGTGTAGAGAAAGAACAGATTCCTCACTAACACTGTTATTACTGATGTGCGTGTCAGGAGAGATTGGAAGTAGATGTAGAAAACATTGTTGACGGTGGATTACACCAGCCCCAGATTGTGCCTGTCATGTCATTTTTTTGTTTTTACATTCGAGTAGATTATTGCGTTAAGGTTCCTTCCTTGCACGACTACCAGACATAAGCCGCTGGTTTCCTCGAGTCTATGTCGAGTTACTATGTGAAAGGCCTAGTAGTGCAGATGCACCAGACAATTTTAAGCTCCTTTATCTCCAATTATCATCATATTGTACGGTGTAAAATACACGTCTGGTGGAGACGAGAGTAAAACAAACAAAACGTGAACAGGATGAGAATTGTTCTTCTGGGATTGGGACAGAAGTGACTTCAGAACTGCTCTGTCTTGAGGTGGGACTGTCGGTACGTTAAAGGTAATAAATGTAGAGACGACAGAGACGTCGTTTGGTCATTTTATATGGGGTGGTATCCCACCAGCACTCTAATCCAACCCAAAGAGAGACAAAACCTTCCTTTAGTGTTTACGTGTGAAATAACCTGCTGAGTTTCCTAGAGTTTGACTTCAATTTAGATTTGACAAAGTGTAGCTTTTATCTGTGACCTAAAATGCATTCATCACTTCAGAAAGGCACAAAGGGGAAGCAGATCATCTCCTCTTAACGTGTTTCATACATAGAAGCTGTTGACTCATTTTACCTGTGTCTCTCGACGGCACGGCTCCATCAGCTCTGCTCCAGAGGGGATAAAGATGGTTATAACCAGTGTGATCTTGCAGCTGTTGTGCTGTATTTGTGTGCTTTTGCTTGACTGCGTGTTTTCTGTACGTGTTAACGTGTATGTTTGTCTCTGCACGCGTGGTCCCACACTTAGGTGACACAAAGAGAAACGCTCCTGCCGCGCACACACACAGTTCAGGCGTCAACTCGTTTTCTGATGCAGCGCACAACCATCTGTTTCCACAGTCTCCCAGTTTCAACAAGTGTTCAAGTGTCACATGCTGTCACTCCTGCAGGGACAATTTCTAGCAGCTCCTCAGTCTGTGGAGGAGGCAGTGTGGAAGATAAGACAAGACGCTCTGGATTTGAATTGTATGGGACCTCTGTAAACGTGAAACCTGTGCAATCTCACAGGGGATTCTTTGTGTAGCATTTTAAAACGTGATGTCTTAATGTCATTTCTCGTACTGAGGAATACTGGTGACCCTGTAAGCTTCCTTGAGTTATCACTTTAAAGATAATATTAACAGAAAGCTTATACTTCCCATAAAGTTACTCGCTGCCCTTCTTGGAAAAAGATAAACTATGTTGGAAGTGAGTTTCCTGTTAATTATTTTTAATGTTTTTCCTATTGTGACCCTGTGAGCCCAAAGCAACTGGAGAAATATATGCAAATAGACGATGCAAATGCAAACTAAGAACAAATCTTCGCCAATTTGCCAGCAGTTCTCTAAAAGATGCTGCAGAGCAAAACACCACACACATGCAGTGAAAATACGGAGGTTATCTTTTCATTTGATTGAGTTTTCTGGTTCTTATTTTCCCAAAAATATGAAGTATACCTACAAAAAAGTAGAAGTGCTTTTGTAGAAGTCTACTTGATTCGTGCTGACTGCTGCACTTTTGCTGCACCACTGCCAAGAGGAACAGATAGGAAAAAGCTTTACTCTCTCCATTTAGCCAAGTAAGTTATACTTTTTTTAAACTATCTAGGAGGAAGAGCTGACAGTAGAGTTTCCCCTTTTGAAAATGCCAGTATCAGTTTCTAGTAAATTAGTTGTACACTCGGTTGCAACTCGACCGTCATGAAGAGTGGAAACATCCAGTTGCACTGGCTGACGGGCAGGAGATTCTGCGATGGAGGTGTGTCTGTGTGTGTGTGCGCTGCCTTCTGGGAGTTTCCCTCCACACTCAGCAGTAATGAGCTGTGCAGGCAACATTTTGCTTATAGGCCCATAAACAACACACTTATTAAGATGGAAGTCGCCGCAGGCAACCGAGGCTAATTCAAATACATATGCGTGAAGTGGGTGATTTTCAATGAGCGTGTGTGTGTGTGTGTGTGTGGAGGGGGGCGGGGGTCTGAGTCAATCAGTTTGTACACAGAGGGAGAAGGATGATAGACAGTAAAGGCTGGAGAGGATTTGAGTCCATATTTGGGGTGAGGACGGAATACAGAGGGAGAGAAGGAGAGATGTACAGAATGAGAGACAAAAAGAGAACAGACGGGAGGAGAAAGAGAAGAGTTAAACAAGGAACGAAGGACTAGGACAAACAGAAAGATCTGGACAAAGACAGAAAAATAAAGTGGAAAAAGTAGACAGATTAAAATAGAGAGCGAGTGAGTCAGGAATGGAAAGAAAGACAGAAGGAAGGACTGAGTCACAAAGATAAAGAGAGGGAGGCGAAGAGAGAGAGCAAAGCATATGGAGGAGTCAGAGAGAAAGTGAAAGAGAAAAAGGCACTGAGACAAGGACAGCTGGAGAGCAAGGATAAAAACTGAACGCAGGAGAGAGAGAAACACGTAACGAGGCTGAGAGAGAGATAGAGACACCATATCAGGACCAGAGGAGGTAAAAGAGGATAACAAGCAAAGAGAGAGTAGAAATGACTATCGTGGGACAAATGGTGAGAGCATTCAGAGAGGAAACAAGGAAATGTCACTTCCTTAGTGATTGTTCCTCAACGCTAAAGAACTTTTCAGACACAGCATTCAAGTGAGAGATAATGAGATAAAAAGAGAAACGCAAACACACATTTGAAACACATTTGCACAGGACTGTGGTCTCTGTCGGACGTGTGGGCAGGTGGAAGTGAAAAACAGAAGTGACAGTGAGAGGAGCATGTGTGACTGTCCCCGTGTGCAGGGGCCTTAGGACGTATCCAGACCGCAGCGGTTTATGATCAACTTTATCCACTCAAAAATCCAATTTACAACACAGTAAACCGTGACAGACGTGAAGAGGGCCGGTTACTCTCTGAAGCTACACTACGTAAGAGGATGTTCATAAATCAAACCAGTGAGATCAAAGCTGCCACAAATGGACATGTATGTAAAAACCCTCTGACTCGCCTCAGGCCCCCATTAGCCTCTGGTTTTTGTTGTTTTGGTTTTTTTTGTCTCTTTCCCCTCAAGGCAGCGCTCGACTGGAGTTAATAGTGTTGCTGTGGCGGTGTTAGAACGCCCGTCCAGCGGAGTTAGATTGGTCAAATGAAATTTCTCTTTTTAAGCACTGAAATGTCACAGGAGACTAATTTGCATCTGGTGGCTGAGTGCAGGATGCTGCCGCTGACTGCTGACTAGTGACGGACTCAGTGCAACGAAAAGGGACAGGAGTGTGTGTCTGTTTGTGTGAGGAGGATGGTGATCACTGGCTTTTTTAGTAGAGGTTCAAGTAGACTAACACATGGGTACACACACACACAGACAGAATGCAGAGCTTGCAGAGATCCACACTAGCTCTTCGTCTCTCTCTGTCAAATGATTCCACACACCACATACACAATCAGTCACTCTGATAGAAACACAGCAATGTATACATTAACACAGACGCACCGTTTCTCTTTCATACCTACACTAACGCACACATTAACTCGTTAGCAAACAGCCGGTCATATGAATACACGCATAAACAGCTGTGGACAGTTGAAGACAAACACACTCGTGCACTTTGGACATTTGCTTTTGCTTACATGCATAATAATTCTTTCATATGCAAATGCATGCATGGATGCAAAGCGCGAGCAGTCACCCATACACTGTCGCACACGCACACAGGCTCACAGCTGTATTCAGCAGACGTGGATGCATGACAGCGTCAGCGTCTGCAACTATGTGCAGAAAGTCGACACACACACACACACACACAGATATATTTACACAGTGACAGACTGCTGCACATGCTGCTGCTGCTGCCATATGCTATCTCTCTGTCTCTGTCTCGCACTCACGGGGTAAGAAGACAGACCTTTCTCCCTCTAACACATTCGCATGTGTGCGGTCGCAAAGCCTGTTTCCATGGAAACCTCAGGGGCAAGGTGTTAATGAAAGACTTTGTGGCTGTGTAAGCATCAAAAAAATGTTCACCTGTACCTGTGAATGCACCTTTTCCACATACTTTTTCCACAGTTACTGTCTGGAAGCTGTTGCTAACCAGCTGAATCCATACTTAAGCCGTTTGTAGATGACAATTAGGAGTTGTTCAAAAACGTGCAGTACGCCATTATCATCCCTAGGCAACAAGCAAAGGCATGAATGGATGACTTTAAGTGGGTGAGAGCTCAGGCATCAATGAGGACATATAAAACTGGGGGGTGAGCATAATCAGAAGTTTCAGCTTTCCTGTATTTTTCATTGTTGATGTTGTCCAACAGTCCTCTGTTCTTTCTCATTGATCACTGGGTCTTTGGAACGCAGCACACCTTGTCCTGCAGCGACCAGGAAAACAACGCATTTAAATAAATGCTAAGCGTGCACATAGAAGCTGTGGAATCACACAACAAGTGACAGTCTACACTTGTTGTGTATGAGCCTACGATATCATCTAAGAAGAAGAAAACGACCCCACAGGCAGAAAGACTTCTGATGCCAACAGTTTCAAAATGCTTCTCCACTGTCACAAATCAAGGCTGAGCACAGTTACACAACATGAAGACAGAATCAATTCAGCAGTTAACAGGTGAGGATGAGCAGAGACGTGAACTCAACTTTGCCACAAGAATATACAATAACAATAATGACTTTAAAGACTTGATTGACCCTTTTGGGGAAGTTGATGTTGAACAGCTGCCAGACAGTACATGTCAGAGCTAGTACGAGGGTTTTGATGTCTTGTCCAAAGACACATCAACATGTAGCCTGGCGGGACTGGGAATCGAACCGCTCACCCCACGGGTTTGAAGACAACTGCTCTACCCACATGATTTATTTACAAGTTTTGGCACCAGCTCAGAGTCCAGTAATGGGATGATGGAGGCTGAAGCAGAGCCGGGGGAAGAGTTCTGCACGAAGGCCTGAGGTGAGGAGTCTCTCTGGTGGTGGGTGAAGTAGAAAAACACACACATATATTATCTGGTTTAGATTCAGATGTATACAACACATGTAGTGTTGCTTTAATGTCAGAGTCGTGTATCTGTGTGAATCCGTGTTTTGATGTACTTCTCATCTCTGCTCTCGTACCTAACACTGCTTGGTGTACTGACTGAAATCCTGGTGAAACAAAATCTTGCAGAGGGAATTTCCTTTTTGTTTTTTTCAGTTCTGGAGCATGGTGCTTGGTGAAGCGATGAACCCCTTCAGCCCCTTCTTTTTCTTTTTTTCTCCTTTCCAGGTGAGTGAGCGCCAGGGGAGATAAGCCTGTCACAGCTTCCCTCCAGACAGAAGCTCAGGGAGCACATCTCAAACAGCACTGGCCGGCAGCGATAGCCAGCCAACATCTCTGTGAGACGGGTGAGGGAGGTGGGGGGGGGGAGCAGACACAGGCGCATCAAAAACCTGGCATACTTTCACAGGAACCGAAGCACTCAGCAGACCTATCTGTGACAGAGCTGCAGTAATTGTTTCGCCTCCGAACCAGATTCACTCTGTTGTCAGTGCAGGGAAAGAATGATGATTGATGGAACTAAGCAGTGAGCGATGGTGAGTCGGAGTGAGAGGTTCCAGTGTATAGCTTAATATTAACAACATGTAAGTGTGTCGTTTGGTTGAGCAAACACTCTCAGTAAATCGGTACACACTACGCACATCATGTATTTTTAAGAAATAACTCTTCTAACGTCCACACTCTTCTAAAATGTCGTGTGGTGCCGTGTCCAGACATTCCTTATAAAAATAGCAGTAGAAGAGCACACGTAACTCTCCTGCTTTTACACACGTGTATACTTAAAATTCCTCCCTTCCTACACATGCACACACGTTACACATACGTACATATTACTCCATGCGCCTCCACACCATGCATACAGGGCCATCGAGTCTAATAAATGTTTCCCAGGTTAATTGTGCGTGCTGCCCGTTACATGACCGTCCAGGTCGGAGACGGCGTGTAATTTCCCCGACGTTTATGAATAGAGGCCAACAACCCACCAGAGGTTCATAGGAAGCAGGTGGCTGCTGGACGTCGGCTCTCCAACAGGTGACATGGGGCTTGTTCAGACTGCAGCAGTTTGACACGGTGAGGTGCCACAACCAGGAATTTCATCTCCACATGACACACCTGAACTCCGAAGAAGGTCCCTTGGGCACTTTCTCAAAATGTCACTTTTCAAGTGGAGAAAAAAAAGTGTTGAAGTGTTCCAGATGTTAAAGTTTTGTAACTGTTCTTTCTGACTTTAAAGGGGGGATTTGCAGTTTTTTGTAATATTACAACCACAGCTGGTACAGTACGTCCTCTGAGTGAACCACTTTTACTCCCAACAGCTACTTACTCTGTTCAGAAGCATATGAGCAGGGGACTTAAAATGTGGTGTGTGTGATCTTACTTGTATCTGCAGAGTCTATAGGGAAGAAAGGCTAGATGTGTCAGATATGTAAATGTTAATTGGATGTTAATCATGTAAATGTTAAAATCTGACTACACTGCCTGCCTAAGCCTATACGGAGTATTTTCAGTCCTCCTTAGCAGTGACGCAGAGGGTCTTTTGTTATTTGGTGGTGTTCCTAAGTCAAGTGAAAACAAACTCCATCTTATGAACCAGAAGATTTTCCAGGTTGACAAATGTATACATATGTAGAGCTGCAGGAATGTCCTCAACCAAGGGGCCCCGCAGCAACACAGAGACCCTGTATAATTAAAGAATAGAAAGAATGATTAAAAATTTAATTAAAATCTGTGTGCAGGTCAGTGTGTCGCATTTTATCTGCTGCCAACAAGACCTGTGACATGACTGATCGGCACATATGTGCTGTATTTATTATCGTGGCTAATGAGCTGCTTTCATATGTTATTTTGATCACCTGTGTGTAATTATAACATCATTGGACAATGATTCTCAGGGGGCATCTGAAGCACATCTAGTGCATTCAGGTCAGCAGCACCAGCTCCCTTTGTTCCCTCACAATGACAAATTAATTCTACAACGTTAGTTGTTACGTATATTCCAGGTCGCAATATGACACAATGTCTGTGAAGATTCTCAGTCATCCAGGTAAAGTAGTCTGAGGATTGAGTCATGGCAACTGGACTTCTTTCTTC
>JAUYWH010000009.1:19584772-19616996 GCA_034779795.1 Ctenopoma multispine | reverse complement strand
AATCCTTCACCTGACAGTCACCGTACAGTACGAGCCAGAGAGTGAAATGGTAAATATGTGCAAAATTTTATTCTCATTTTCACTTTTAAGGTAGTTTATGTCCTTTTTCTCCTTCCTGGTGAACAGCAGCAGCTCATCTTGTAACAAATGTGTGGAAGTAAAAGTCTCAGCAAGTAAAACACGTAATTTTATATTTTGAATGATCATCCCTGCACTGTGCATTGCTTCAACGGGAGCACATCAAATTAACGAGGCAAGACGTGATTTTTACCTCTGAAACATAAAAATGACTTTTTGTGGATTGAAGCTGGAAGGTCTGCACATGAAAACTGCATTATAACAAGCACAGTCTTATGAAGCCACAGATTTATCGTGACTTCAAATCATTGAAAGAAGTTAAATTTCACTGATAATATGTTACCTCATGGCCACCTTTTGCTTTTTATGTAATCAAGATTTTGAAACCTGCTTTATGTGACCAAGGTTATTACTCATAATGGACACACAGTGGCAGAGTGGATCCAGCTCACATATTGGAGGATGCTCCTGCTCTGTCGAAAGCCCTTCTGCCTCCTCACCAAGGCCTCCTATTCATGCTGCTGGAAAGTCTTCCACATGCTGTCAGTGGAAACACAAGGGATGACCGTGGGTGCCTCAAAAGATATTCAAAAAAGGAACAGAAGCAATCTACTGCTGCTGTCAGCATAGGCAGGGTGATTTTTTTGCAAGGAAGAAATACGTTTCACTCGGTGCTGGAGAGGTTGTGTTATAATGAGAACTGACTGCACTGTTCTTAGTCTAATCTCATAGTCTGTCACTGTGGTTCTGCAGTACACTGTGGGTTTGGAGTGACTTTATTAAACCTTTTAAAACCTTTCTATAATGTTCTTTTAAGCTTTTTTCTTTTAAACAGGAATTATGAATTTAAAACAGAGACTGCAAGGGGTGCCCCTGAAAAGGTTTACTGTGTGGTAATTACTTCTGAAGATGGTCCCAGTATGAGATCTAGTTTTAAGAGCTACATTATTTCAATAGATAATTTGCTTACGATGTGCATGTTCCTGAATTTAATTTGTGTTGAATATAATTATCACACATCTTTAAATATTTCAGGACTATTGTGCATTTTGCACAAGAAAAAACTGTCCAGCAATGCCTATGAATTATTAGATAATGAATATTGAGTAAGCTTTGCAGGCTTTTGATAACTTGAGATTAAATACTATTATTAATTCAGGAGAAATCCAGATTATTAATACAAAGTTTTGAATGGGTCACAATCAAATAAAATAGTAACAGTCAGTAATAAGGATATTTAGGTCCTACAAACTGACATAGCTGTGCATAGATTTTGTATGATCGTTTTATACATCACAGTATAAAATAAAATGATTTTATTATTAAAACATTTTATTAAAACTGATTATTTATTAGTTTTTTAAGGAAATTTGCATCATATTGCATTAATGGTTTCTGAAATTTTAATAGTGCTCTATCCCATTTAATGACTTGCAGTGGTTTCTAAAATAAATGTGGACGAGTCGTTGACGCGTTTCGAACGCTGCACAGCTGAACTGTTGGTTGGTAAACGCGATGTTACAGCGACATCTGCTGGATGAAAGGTTAAATCACACATAAAAGCAAAAATATAGGATGAATTAAACCCTAACCCACTAAGATTGTATATAAACGCAGAATACATTTAACTCTGGCGTCGGCTAACGTTTATTTTGTGTTCTAATATAACAAATACAGCATAAACTATATTTTATATACACGACTCACTCACTTTTTGGTAACCTTAGTGATGTTGCGCTTAGCCAATCACATGTGCTCTTATTCTCAGCTCAACCAACCACAAACAAGAATGGTTCGAGGCGGAAGTTCGACTGGTTAGGTGGCGGTAATTGCGCCGCGCGTGCTGTCTCTGTAGAGTTTTACGGCATGAGGATGGGTCTAACGGGGTGAAACATGATGGTCAGATCGACGTTCTGCGCAGGTGCTGTTTTTTCCACATCTGACGCAGTGTGTCATGTGTAACGTTACTGGAGTAGAAGGCATGAGAGGACAACCGGTTTGCTAAGTCAGAATAATGTGTATTAATTTACTTAATTGTACAGTTTTCTAGCTGAACACAGGGGAAAGAGGTGTCATCGTTTAATTTAGTCGCTGAGAAAAATCATGTTTCGACAGACGAAGGCTGTGCTCCACAAACTTCGATATCTAAGGTAAGCTAGCAAACGGTGCACACCTGGCTCGGAGTGGGCTGATTTATGTGCATATGTGCGGTTATATTTGTTGAACCACGACAACGTTCACTGATTTTATGTGTCAGTGTGATGAAAATATTGTGTTGTTGTTAATGAAACGTTTTCTAAATGTGACATAAACATGAAACGGCTGATGCAACCACAGTGACGATGCAGAATTTGTGCTAATAATAATGTTAATTTAACCTAATTTTACAGCCAATAGTTTCATATTAGCCGTTCTGTTATTGGGAATATGAGGTGACTCTATTTAATCTGTTAAAATCCTGTTTGTTGGGATTGATGTTAAATGAATGGATTTAACATGTTAGCTACATTAGTTCTATACTCTAATCTAAATCATTCTAAACTTACGGCTCTTTGTTCCACATCTTTAAAACTAAGGTCTACAAACACGTTGTGCGTCTGCATTATGTTGTGGAGAGACATTTTTAAAGAGGAACCTTCTATTAACAGCTTGATATCTGCTTTTATTTTGCGGCTGAAGAAAGTCATGAACTCTGGCTCAATGTGTTGTTTTCAGTGGAACTAGCTTCACCCAGAATACTGTGGGCATGTGTCATCACGCCCACAAGATGCTGCACACTGTCCAGCTCTTCTCCAGGAGATCGGTTGTCCAAGTGCAGAAGCAGGAAAAGCACACGTGTAGCTGATGACATGAACAATGACAGAGTTTCTTTAAGCTTCACTAAGCCGTGTCTCAGCGAGCGTGCACAAAAGCAGGTCCCTGGAAATGACATGTCAAAACGTCTGCTGTGAATAAATGTCTGTTTTTATTTCTCCTATCCCCTATAATTGTAGTTTGAATGGACAGCAGCATGCATGGAGGCAGAAGAGCAGTTCAGCAAGAGAGAGGGCTCTTCAGTACCAGCCAGGACAGAGAATCCACGGCTTCACAGTCAAAGAGGTACGTCTAACGGTACACTTTGATTTTGGGATCAGTAACCTTAGAAATTACAACATATGTGTTTTAAACTCTGTTACAGCTTATACAGCAGTGTTGTAGAAATACTGTGGACATGTAAATCAAGTCAATGAGCTGTGGTTGTGTGGCTAAATCTTATGGAGCTTCTTGTGTTTTCATTCATACCAGGTTTGATCCATGATCCTTTATGATGATGATCTACTGCTGTCAAATAACCCACTGCTGACTCTGTTTTCCCAGGTTGTAGCAGTCCCTGACTTGTTTCTCTCAGCAGTGAAATTGACCCATGATAAAACTGGAGCCAAGTATCTGCATGCTGCCAGAGATGACTCCAACAACCTCTTCAGGTTAGTTTCACCTGTGCCACATATTTCAAACCATGTTGGAAAACATGACCTGAAACTGAAACATGACACCTGAAACAGCAAAGAAATGTCTACTATACATATTAATGTGTTTCAGTGTCCAGTTCAGGACGACTCCTATGGACAGCACAGGAGTTCCACACATCCTCGAGCACACAGTGCTCTGTGGATCGAAAAAGTATCCCTGCAGAGACCCTTTCTTCAAGATGCTCAACAGGTCTCTGTCCACCTTCATGAACGCCTTCACAGGTACAGCACAGAGCGATGTATTCCTGCTGATGTTGCTGAATAACTGAATATCAAGTTTTAGCAGTTATAATACAACAGAAGTGTTTGTTTTCTGTATGAACAGCCAGCGACTACACCATGTATCCATTCTCAACACAAAACAGTAAAGACTTCCAGAATCTTCTGTCTGTCTATCTGGACGCAGTTTTCTTCCCTTGTTTACGAGAGCTGGACTTTTGGTGAGTCATTTTTTTTAATGCTGCAGTGTTTTGTATATTTGTCACAACTAGACGATTCAGATCATCAAACTAATTTAAATATTAAGGATAAATAATAATAAAGTAAATAAAAATGTATTTTTTTAAATGGTGATTTAACTTATTACAGAAAAAAAAGCTCCAAATCTGCCTGATATAATGAAGGATTTTGCTCAGTTAGGTTCAGTTGTGTGTTAATTATCCAGGCAGGAGGGCTGGAGGCTGGAGAATGAAAATCCCACAGATCCCAACTCTCCGCTGCTGTTTAAAGGAGTAGTGTTCAATGAAATGAAGGGAGCTTTTGTAAGTCAACACTTTCCCAGTCACAGTTGTTACATTTACATTTTATCCACACACAAAAAACGCATACAAGTATAATCTACAATATTCTGAGCCTGTGTATTATTAACATAATAACATAACAATATGACTTTCTTGTCTAATACATTTTTAAACTTCCAAACAAAGGTTTGTCTGGTGCAGTTTCACTTCAGGGAAAGTGTTTGTGTTTGTGTGTTTGTGCAGTCAGACAACGAGCGCTTATACGCCCAGCACCTTCAGAACAAGCTGTATCCAGACCACACCTACTCTGTGGTGTCAGGAGGAGAACCTCTGGACATCCCCGACCTCACCTGGGAGCAGCTCAAACAGTTCCACGCCACACACTACCACCCCAGCAATGCTAGGTAGAGGATCTCATGCAAGGGAAGGAAAAAGTTTCTCGTCCCCTTATGAGGAAGAAAAATAAACGGCATGTTTTATTCTTAACAACCTTCAGGTTCTTCACGTATGGAGATTTGCCTTTGGAGCAGCACCTGAAGCAGATTGAAGAGGAAGCACTGTCCAAGTTTGAACGTATTGCCCCCAACACAGAGGTGCCCTCCCAGCCCCACTGGACCAGTCCTGTAAGTTCATAACTGTGCAACGCTGAAGGGTGAAAGGCTGTTTGATATAATTACAGAACCACTGCGGTAAAGAGAATTCACTCCAGGTTCTTTCTCCAGTCGTATCGTTATAAAACGTGGGAGAGAAACAGAACATACATAAGGACATAAATTACCTCTTAAATAATATATATTTATACTATCCAACTATAATGAAAAGTGTTTCAGTTATCATTTTCATGCACATTCACAGATAGTCAAGTTACAGTCAGTCTTTGTTTTGTCTTTCAGCGAGAAGACCATGTGACCTGCAGCCCTGATGCTCTGGCTCCAGATCCAACCAGGCAGAACACGCTGTGTGTGAGCTACCTGCTGGGAGAGTAAGATCACATCGTCTCTTTTCCTGCGGTGTCTTACAGAGACGCTTTTTGAAATACGACGGCATTAATAAGCCTCTGATGCCTCTTCTCCTGTTGCTGTTGAACAGTTACTCGAGAGGCGTCATACTCGGTCTAATAAGACACCGTGCAACAATTTCTCTTTGTTCTTCAGTAACATCTGGTCTCGTTTCTTTCTGTGCAGCATCACAGACACGTTCGAAGGGTTCACTCTGAGCCTGCTGTCTTCACTGATGATCTCTGGACCCAACTCTCCTTTCTACAAAGCTCTCATCGAACCCAAGATAGGAACCGACTTCTCCTCTGTCGTAGGGTGTGTAAACGCACATCGAGTTAACAAACACTGACCTCCATCCTGCTGTAATTTACTGTTTCAGAATGTCCAGCTCATACCGTGTGTAGCATATAAAACAAAGTCTTCACGCATATGTTGAGAGCTGATTGAAAAGTCCCGCTCTGCAGATACGATGGCAGCACCAAAGAGGCGTCGTTCAGCATCGGCCTGCAGGGGATGGCTGAGGAGGACACGGAGAGGGTCAAACAAATCATCAGCCAAACCATCGACGGCATCATAAAGTAAGTCCTGTGGTTCACATACAGAAAAGTGAGAAGAGGCGGGTGTCTATTTCTACAACCACGATCCAAAGCATAAAGAAGCAGAAAAATCATTTGCACTTGTCGTCCAACACAGGGATGGCTTTGAGGAGGAAAGGATCGAGGCTCTCCTCCATAAGATTGAGATCCAGATGAAACACCAGTCCACTAACTTCGGCCTGTCTCTGGCCTCGGTGAGTTTATTTTATTTACTTCATTTTGTTTCCACAAGAACAAGCACACTACACAGATATCCAAACCTTCATGTGTTTATTTTCATATATTGTGTTTGTGTTTTTATTTCTAGTACGTAGCGTCACTGTGGAACCACGACGGTGACCCGGTGGAGCTTCTGAGGATCGGCGACAGCGTCAGCAAGTTCAGACAGGCGCTGAAAGAAAACCCTCACTTCCTCCAGGACAAAGTGAAGCAGTACTTCAAGGTGAATAACAGCTCAGTGTGCGTGTGTGTGCGTATGGTTGTTGAATGTTTGTATTTAATGATCATTCATGCAGCATTGTGCCCCATTAACTCTCACACTCACTATAAACTGGTCCTGCAGGAGAACACACACAGACTGACTCTGTCCATGAGCCCGGATGAGGCTTATCTGGAAAAACAGGCCAAGGCTGAGGAAGAGAAGCTGCAGACAAAGATCCAGGCTCTGTCTGACAGTGACAGAGAGGAGATCTACAAGAAAGGTAACATTAACTATGTTGTCCAGCAGGTCAGAAACTGTTTCCCAAACCGTTTGTTGTGGACTGTAAATACTGGATTACCCGGAAGTAATGTGAAGCAGTCGTGATTCAAGTATCAAATAGTTTCAGTAAAACAGTCAAAGTCGTTCATTTCTCTCCTGGTAAAGGTCTGGAGCTGCTGGCTGCTCAGAGTAAAACCCAGGATGCCTCCAGTTTGCCTGCACTCAAAGTGTCCGACATCGAGCCCACGATACCCATCACCCCCGTTCACATGAGCACTGCAGGTACAGCACAGAGGCCACAGTATCACACGTCATATCACATATTAGTCAGACTCTTCAGTGCTTTCCTCTGCTGATCCACAGGAGGCGTGCCGGTTCAGTACTGTGAGCAGCCCACCAATGGTTTGGTTTACTTCAGAGCCATGTGTAGTCTCAACAGCCTGCCGGAGGACCTCAGACTTTACGTCCCACTGTTCTGCAGTGTGATCACCAAGTGAGCGATGATCCTGTGCATTCAGATACACAAAGTGTTCCTGTTCTCCACGTCTAGAGAGATATTCTACTATATGTGTAATGTGTGTCTGTGTGTCTGTCTACTTAGGATGGGCTGTGGAGCTCTGGACTACAGGCAACAGGCCCAGCAGATGGAGCTGAGGACAGGGGGCATGTCTGTTTCCACCCAGGTCATCCCCGACTCCGCCGAGCTGGACATGTACGAGCAGGTCAGAGCCAACACGGTGTCTCTGTGTCCAAAACCCCTCACTGAAGCCTCTGCTTCCTTTCTGTGTGCTGTGTGCACGTTAATAAATCAGAAAATGTCCTGAAAAGGAAAAAGTCAGTAAAGATAAAGAATAAATTGTGGAATAAAATGATTTTTGTTAACAATCCCCTGAAGCTAATTTACTTTCTGGCCACTGCTCATCCATCCAGTCATGTGTGTCTCTGTGTTCTGTTGTTACAGGGCGTCCTCCTGTTCTCCTCCTGTCTGGACAGGAACCTTCCTCACATGTTTAAGCTGTGGAGCGACATTTTCAACAGGTACATCCAACAGCAGTTTTATTCCATAAATGGCAAACTGGCAGAAAATCAATCAGACTTTTAATGTTCTTCTTCTAGCCCCCACTTTGATGATGAGGAGAGACTTAGGGTGCTGGTGATGATGTCAGCGCAGGAGTTGGCCAATGGGATCTCATACTCTGGTCACATGTACGCCATGACCCGGGCAGGACGTCACCTGACTCCAGCAGGAGACCTCCAGGAGACTTTTGGTGGAATGGAGCAGGTGCGTAGAGCCGAGTGAATCACTGAGATCGTATGTTCATCCCGTGACACCAAAGTCTAAACTGAACTGCAGAATGAAGTGAGGTTGTTTTTTCTTTGAACATTTGGAATACGTTTTGTTGAACACCAGGTGAAGTTCATGAAGAGGATAGCAGAGATGTCAGATTTCAGCCAAGTCATCAGGACGTTACCAAGGATCAAAAAGCACATCCTCAATCCTGACAACATGAGGTGGCTTCATCTCACAACAGCAACGTGATTGTGATCTAAAGATGATGGATCATCAGACGATGTTTCTCTCTCACATTAAATCCTCTTTTTTTACAGGTTTGGAATCAACGCAACTCCACAGAAAATGTCTGACACAGCAGCACAGCTGGAGAGTTTCATGAGGGACGTTGCTGAAAACCGAAAAGAACGGAAACATGTCAGACCCAATATTGTTGAGGTGAGGTTACAGCGGACGGACATATTGACTCACCCACCACCTTAAAAACACCATTTGACTTCTTCTTCTGCTTCTGTGATGTGTCTGAATTAATAAAGAGACCACTGGACCCTCTGGCTGAGTCTGGACCGAGCAGGAAACTCGTCTCCGTAAGTTCATTTTTTATACATGAAGCGATTTAAAGAATCATATCAGAGTGCTTCCTGGTGATGCTGACTGTTACTGATGGAGTGAACCACACAATCAGACGTGAACCAGCAATCATCCAAATCATGCTTGAAAAGTATTACACCTACCACTTGTTCACGTCAGCCGGTGGCTTCACGTTCTCTCTGCAGGAACTCAATTTCCAGCCGTGTCAGATGAAGACCTTCTTCCAGATGCCCTTCCCTATCAATTTTGTCAGCAAGAGTATACGTGCGGTGCCGTTTACTCATGAGGACTACGCCAGGTAACCATGATCATAACAACAACATGCTTTATTGATCCCCTTTGCTCAAGTTGAACATGTGCGTTTCTCCTGCTTTACTCCGTTTATCAGTTTGTGCATCTTGGCGAGGATGATGACGGCTAAGTTTCTCCACGGAGAGATCCGAGAGAAAGGTGGAGCGTACGGGGGCGGGGCCAGGATGGGAGCAGGTGGTCTGTTCTCCTTCTACTCCTACAGGTGGGCAGAGGTTTATCCCACTTTTGTTTCCTGATGTGTTTTGCATAACTGCATGTAAACATTTAATACTTACACAACATTTGATCATTTGTTTGAACTCTTTCTTTAGAAAAACATGTTTTTCTTATCTCTATATTCAAACAGTGGATCTATGATGATCCTTTAAGCATCTAAAGGAAAAAAAGACAAAGCTTGTTGGTTCTAGCTTCTCAGATATGGTTACTAATAGTTGCTAGTTCGAGTCCTCATAAAACTATGTGAAACAAGTGAAGTTTAAAACACCGTTTGTTTCTCTTCTGTGTCCAAGGGATCCGAACTCGGTGCAGACTTTGTCTGCATTCGTTAAAGGCATCGACTGGGCAAAGTCGGGACACTTCACCCAACAAGACATCGATGAAGCCAAACTGTCCGTCTTCTCTGCCGTCGACTCCCCTGTGGCCCCCGCAGACAAAGGTCAGACACACTGAATGAAATGAACTAATGCTTCCTGACATCACTCACCTTAATTCACACCAGATCTTCGGAGCGGTCCAGGAGTTTTTAGACGTCTTATACTGAGATGTTTTCTGTGCAGTCTGCTTAACAAAATAACTTTTATTTAAATCTTTGTGTTTTGAAGTGAGAAGACAAATTAGAATCAGTGTATATAGATAATTAAACCTATTGTTGGACTTGTTTGGTCTGTATTGTAAATAATTGAGGTTTCGTGGTGTCTGTGCTGCAGGAATGAGTCGATTTCTCAGCGGAGTCACAGATGAGATGAAGCAGAGTTACAGACAAAGACTTTTCGCTGTCAGTCATAAAAACCTGGTGGATGTTGCAGAAAGGTAAAAAAAGTCATATCTTTTTAAGACATCAGATAATTGCTTTAGCCACTGGTAGCTGTCGGTCAGACCTGTAAAACACTGTATTCTTCCTGCAGGTACTTCAGTGTTGGTCAGACGACGTACGGTGCCGCCATCCTCGGGCCAGACAACGAGACCATAAAGAAAGATCCCTCGTGGATTGTGAAATAACAGCCAGTAGGTTTTTTTCTAATGAAAAGTGAACTGGACCTGTGATGTGCCACAGACTCCACGTGCTGAAAACCCAGAGACCATTAGGATTTTTAAAGTGAAATAAGATGAAGTCATAATCTGAGTAATAGTTTGTTTTCTATAGATACATTCTGTACATATTTGACAATGTGACAAATACATCATATTTAAATACGAAACCTGCATCAGCTCTTTATTCACAGAGTCACGACATGAATTAATTACATAACGAGTATTACGTCATGAAAAGCACCTGAAGATTCTACGCAACATAAAGTACTCTGATGTTTGTGACCACAGGACCTAAAATTATTAACAGGTGAGCAGAAATCAGTCTCGTAACTTTCCACAGAAAAAACATTTTATTACCGTGACAGGACACTCACATCACACTGCCAACACATAGAGTTAATGTGATGCTTCACAGCCAAACTACAGCAACATAAGGATCCTATTTTAAAGATGCCACATACAAAGCCCACGGTGGACACAGCACGACAAACACACAACGAGCAGGTGACGGGACACACGGCCAGCTCATCTTAAAGCCTCACTAAGCCTCACGCAGGTCAGTTTCCTTCAAGCGTTTTACAATCGAGAGGGCGCGAACAGACTGATCACAGGGAATTCTTAATATATTCTCTTTAAAAAGCAGCTTCAGAGGATTCTATGCATCAGGGTTTAAAAGTGCTGAAAATAATAATCATCAGTGACAAAAGCCAGACTTTAAACAGCTCAGCACATCAGGAGGGCAGAGCTCGTGTATATTTAGGGGGATCTAAAAAATAAAATGCTCGTACTTTTGGCTTGAAACTATCCCAACTAAGTCTCCTGTAATTTAACGTCATTACTATTTAAATATATATTACTCTTATAATAGTACAATCTTTTAAACTGTTCCTTTAAACTCTACCTTCATTTATCTGCAGTCAGTTTGTAGCTGTCACTGTTTTGTGAAGCTGTTGTTCCTGTTGGAGTGAAGCTCGCTGCCAGCGGCCGGGCCACACTTCAGATGGCTGACGTGGTGTTGCTGTCTTTGGGTCGGACCCGGGTCACGTGTTCCAGCTGGCCAGAGTCGGACACGTCGTAGCTCGTCTTGTACTTGGCCAGAATTTTCATCAGTGGACGGAGCTTCAGCCACCACTGCTCCTTAGGGATCCTGTGGCTGAAAGGACGAAACGCGAGGAGGAAATCAGGCTTTTTCTATACGAAATTATACTATCAAATTGTTTTTTTAAGTTTTAAATCAAATTGTTTTTTTGGGGCTTAAAAAATGATGATTGATAAACTGTGATGGTGTTTTTGACCAAAGAAAATATATATGATATAAAGGAACATTTACATGAGCACAAGTTTAGATGTGGGATGGGTCTTTCTTCTATCTACTCTACAGTACGTTACATTCATGAGAAACTACATGATTAGAAGAACTTGTACCAGACAAGATCATTATAAAAGCAGGAAACAAAACTGTTCGTCCCCAGCATCACCTCAGCTTTAAAAGTTTAGTTTAACAAGGCTGCTGAATTTCTCTCCACCGTTACGATGAATGTGTAAGAATCTCAATCATTTCCGCACAGCTGCTTACTACTAGAAGAAGAAGCTGCATTGTTACAGAGATCAAACGTGTCTTACACAAAGTCCGTCTCATCCCGGAGCTGAGACACAGGCTGAAAGACCAGAGCTCTGCGCCGCATCCCCAACAGGCAGGCGGTGTCCTCCGAGTTGGCAAACACTCTCCCTGCATTAAAGACAAGCACCAGCCTTCATGTCATAAGCAGAATGTGTTCAGTTATGTCTGATCAATGTAAATCCTCTTCAATTAGCAGACCTCCTTTGAAAGACTCCTTGAGCGTCCGTGTGATCCACTGAATGGCTTTAGCAGAGACTTTGGTCCCAAAGTTTCTATCAAATGGAGACGGGGCCCCACCCTTTGAAAGAGAGAGAACATGTTCTGTTTACATGTAAAGTCTAAGAAGAAAACTCCCTCAACACACACTTCAGTCTCAAACTGGGCATGATGAAGCTTGTGAAGTGTGTTTGACCTGCTGCATGTGGCCGAGGATGTTCTTCCTACAGTCGAACACTCCTCGACCCTCCTCAGAGTACAGCTGGTAGATGAAATCGGTGGTGAAGTTCTCATTGGAGTTCTCATTCCTGAAACACACGTGACAATGGAAACAGGTCAGAGTCAGACAGAACCTGCCGGAGACTGTGGGTTGTCCTCTGAGCGTCACAGAGGACACGGGCGTGATGTCTAAAACAGGATGTGTGTTTGAGGCCACAAAGATGAGTTAGGGAGAATCACCGTGTACAAGTGTGTAACAATGAATTTATGCATGAGCCCAGACGCACAAAGTCACCTACACAGTGTACAGTCGTCCTATTCCCACAGACCTCGGTCCTGCTGGGAGCAGTTTAAACTACCATAGCCAGAAGATGACATGAAGTAACATCTGGCAGGTCGACATTTAAAATGCATATATAACACATGCATTCACCCTCAGCACGTACAGTACAGATGTTCTCTCCTTCATCCTGCAGGCTGAAAGCCACGGTAAACATGTACAAAGAGAAAAAGAGTCACCTGAGCACCAAGCCTCTCTGGATGGTCGTCTTCATCTTCTCCGTCAGATGCTGCACGTTGGCCTGAAAAAACAAAAGCACAGAACGAAGCCTCACATCAAGAAGCAGAGCGACGGCGGCCTGCACCCTGCCTGAGCAACTGATCCAGCTCAGTGTCATCACTCCCCAGAAAGAGAGAGGTGCAGGGTGACGCTCCCAGCAGCAGGGGGAGACATCGTCCTACAGCTGAAGGTCTGATGAACTTTTTTCTAGTTTCTTACACTGAGGATCTGAAAACGGGGTTTCTGTTAAACACTGTTAATGTTACGATGAATAAAAGTAAATTCAAGATTCCTGATAAACGTTATACATATGAACACGTCTGAAGACAGATCATCAGCGTGCAGTGATGGGATCTAATGAGGAAATCAGCTCACAGGTTATTAATAGGCACCGTTATAATCTGGGTCACATGCACACTGCTGGAACATCCAGGTTCACGTGAGTGTTCAGATCTGTGCTGCTTCATTCCAGTCACACTAAAACTACTGTTCTGTGCTGCAAAAGAATCAGAAGCGTGAAGAAGAAACAACAGATTTGCTACAGATGGTCATTTCAGTCTGTCTGACCTGCAGGTCCCGGATGTCGAACGGCTCCTCGTAGATGTAGACGGTGTCTGCGCCTGCAGCCAGGCCCCCCACAGTGGCCAGGTAGCCACAGTAGCCCCCCATGGTCTCGATGATGAAGACCCGCCGCTTGGTGCCACTGGCTGACTGCTTGATGCGGTCACACGTCTGAGTCACGCACAGAGTGAAACGTTACTTAACCAGCAAACAGATTGAGCAGAGAGAACAAGCAGCCGACTTTAAAGCAGAGCTGAAACGATCAGGTATTGATATCAAACTGAAAATATTCATCATTTACCTGCTGTAGTGTCAGATTTGCTGCTTTCATCCATTTCATACCATTAACTAGCTCAGTGCGGGCTTGTGATGAGTCTATATGAAGGCGTGGTTTTGGGCTGTGGGGGGCTACTGATCAGCTGCAGCTCTACCTTAACAACGAGTCAACATGCAGCCACAGTCACTGTCTGGTCTCTGCTACGTTTCAGTGATGCACAGGGCGACTCTGCGGCTCATATAATAATATGTGTAGCTCACAGTCTTCGAAGAAGAGAAGGTTTCCTGTCCGCTAACGTGGGAAACAGGATTCTCATCCTGAACAGAATCATCACTGACGGGGGGATGCACAGGATTCAGATCTGACCTGTGCATCTCTGCTGTCTCTTCTTTTTAACGTTTCTATCTCTAATCCAGACTTGACAACACGTCACAGTGACACACACAGTTCAGCAGCAGGAGGAGGGGGAGAGAAGTGCATTATGGGAGTTCTGTACATTTCTCAGAGCGACATCGACATTTTAACTGTGAGCCCGACCCACTGGAGGCTCCTCTGTGCTTCTCTGTTATGTGGATTGAGGGATGGCTTGATGAGGAGTGTGTTGCTCACATTAACTGCAGCATTATTAAATGGGGGGGTGGTTGGTGGCCTTACCTCCACGATGGCGTTGAGGGACGTGTCAGCTCCAATACTGAGGTCGGTGCCGGGCACATTGTTACTAATGGTGGCAGGCAGCATGCACATCGGGACGCAAAACTCCTCGTAGTCTGCGCGGGCCTCGTACAGCTGCAGCAAGGACTCAAAGGCCTAATGGTGACGGTGGGGGGGTTAGACCTCGTGTCTGAGACATGTCAGCATGTTCATGTGTGGGAGACTACAGTGTTTTTCCTACTGCTTAATGGTGCACAGTGACCCCCTCAGCTTGTACCTCTTCTTACTTAGTCTTCTTCTATTCTTCTCCTTCTGATTATTCTGCTTCAAATATTCTAGTTCTGATGCACAATGAACTAAATCTTGTTACCATTAAATGATGTTTGTCATATTTTGTTGGAGGAGCCCTGGTGTCTGTGCATGTGACCTGTAATGTGTGAGTGTGCACGCGCTGAAGGCCGGCTCTCTCCTTCTCACAGAGACTTTGGCTTCCCGTTGGCTGGAAGGAGGTGTGATGGAGGGGAGTGGGGGGGGTAGGAGTGGTTCACCCTGGCTGACATGGGACGGTGTTGACGTGACAAGATAAAGACTGAGGCACAACTCTAGAGGCCCCGAGCGATGTTTCCTTTTAAGTCCAAGAAGTGAGACGAGGCCCGGCCTAAAACGTTCTGCAGCCTGTGATGCTGGACGTGTACGTACTCTCCACAACGCCAGGCATCTGTTCACCACACAAACACACAACGAGCAACGCTAACACGCCAGAAACATGCAACAACACATCACTACATGCCCCAACACTTACCTGGGACCTCCGCTGACCAGCTCGCCTCCAACAACAACCACCAGCAAAGGTTTTCTACTGTACAGCGTGTCCTGATTCTGTACGTGTGCAGTGTTTGTTTGGACCTGTGGCTGTAATTGCAGCTGTGTCGCCGGAGTCAACTGTTCTGTTTGAGTCTTGTTGTAATGTTCACTGCACCACCTATCATCTACTCCGCCACCATTACACTGTTCACAAAACCTCGACGTTAACTTTAGCTCCAATAAATCCTGCTCAGAGAGTCGTCGAGTGTCTGGCTGCTTGTGTTTACACAGATAATATGAAAGGTGCAAAATGACGACTCTGCACAAACTCCCTGTACAGACAGGAAACAATGACTGATCTGGGAGTGAGACAGACTCTGACATGTCGTCTTTAACTGTACGTGTGCGTCTCTGGTTCCGGATAAACTGGTTCGTGGTCTCCTGTGTTTATTTTTCCCAGATTAATAAGATTCATGGAGCTGTAGCTCCACGCTCATACAAGCCACCGACTCATTCTGAATGACTCCTTATCGTAGGATAAACTTTCATTTTCACATATTTGCTAATTATTTATTAACTCATCATAAGCGTGGCTGTTAAAGTAAGGATGCGAGCTGTTGGTCAGCGAAGCCCCAAACCCTGACAGACTGGGTGTCGTGTGTAGCCCAGCCACACTTACATCAGTAATGGCGTTCAGAGCCGTGTCTGAGCCAATGCTGAGGTCGGAACCTGGTATATTGTTGGAAACCGTGGCGGGGACCATAACCATGGGCACACACAGTTCATGATACTTTTCCCGAGCAGCAGAGAGCTCCAGTAATCCCACGTAGGCCTGCAGCAGTGACAGCCAGCATCACAATGTTATTGAGGATGCAGACCAAAAAAAAAAAGAAACGGGCATGAGGTGCATGTAGGAGAGGCTGTGGAAAAACTGGTGGGAGTGACCGGGGAGGGAGGGGGGTTGAAGGGGTGGGGGGTTGAGAACTATAGATAAAAGTACAGCTGATTCATTTATTGTCTCGTGGCATTTTACATTACGGGACTATATCTTCCACCAATATACCATTCCACCAGTATACTAAGTTACTGTAGCTGGTGACTCACTAACATCTGTTCAGTCTGCGTGTCGTATGAAACTGGACTTTAACTGTAGGGAAAAGGGAGGAGTCTGGTGTTCGGATGATCCAGGGCCACTGAGTTAAAAATAAAAACATCGGTAAACAAACAGTGATGGCGAGTGGGACAAAGAAATGTCTTGAAGGAGCAAACTGGTGGGAGAAGCCAAGGGGAGAGAGCCAGGCCAATCACGACGACACACAGCTCCACACACAAAAAGATGGAAACTGTAACGTTTAGATTCTGGTCAAGCTGCAGAAGTCGAAAAAATATTCTGCTCATTCATTTTTATAGTTTGAATTTGTTAATGTTAAATTACTAGTAATTGTTAAATCCAGCTTTTGGTTAGAGTCGTTTTACTGATTCACTAACAAATCATCACATCCAGGTTTGTTTTTGTGCAGCTTGACCGTGAAGTAACAACTGACGGACAGGAGGAGAGTCTGTAACATTTACATCTGTCTTTCTTAAAAATGCAAATCAGATAATGACATGAAACATATCAGTGAACAAACAACAGGAGAGACATAATGTGGTAAATTATACAGATTTATCTTCAGATTATTCAAGAATTCGGATTTTGTTCAATTATCAGTAGCTTTTTAGAACGAAACAGTAAAATATGTAGAAATAACTTCATTGGATTTTTCTAAGTGATAAAATATCAGAAATATTAAACATTGTGCAAAACTCATTATGCTCAAAAATGGAGTCAAGTTACAAACCTCAAATCCTCCGATGACGAGCAGAGCGTTGATGTTATGAACTCTCATCTGTTCGGCGATTTTATCCAGGTGTTTGCCTGGAAGGGTTCTAGCACACAGGAACCAAATCAGTAGTTAGAAAAATGTTCCACTTATGTTCGACTGTTTTTATTTAGTTACTGTGAGTTAAGTTACACATGAAGTGGAGTAAAAATAGTGTCTGTCTTCTTCACATTTACTTTGTTTCTTCACTTCCTGGAAGCACAAGGCCTCAAGACATCATCAGTCTAAAGCACCACAAACATTCCTATGGAAAATAAGTCATTCAAGCATCTACAGTACGAATATTATCTCCAGATTACACGGCTGCACTAAGGTGAGTTCAGGAACTTACCTTTTGGTCCCCAGCAGCGACCCCCCCTGACCAGTCCAACCACCGACATCTCCCCATTTGATCTCCTTGATCTGACAAAAGAAAGAAACATCATTACTCTGGTCCTCCTAAAGTTTGGGAAGCAGTTTGTTTATATGTGTTATAACTGAAAACAGATGGTGGGTAATAACACAGTAACTACTATATAATTACTATGTAATAACACAGTAATAACTATGTTATAATATAGTAATTACTAATGATTACTATGTAATAACAGTAATTACTATGTAATTAGTTATAGTAAATAGTAATTACTATGTAATATTACAGGAATTAAAGAAATCGGTAGCTGGCACATGTGCACCATATTCTAATTAATTACTATGTAAATACCAAGCTGTTAATACCTAGTATTTTCAAATAGTTCAAACAGTTGTTTGAAATCACTTTCTTCATGCTGCGAGAGCTAAACTTTAGTGTTTCACTAGTGCATGTGAACATTTCTTCTGAACTGAAACTGAGGCTTTGAGAAAAGTTTGCAGAGAGATTCAGACGTGCTGCAGAATAAACATTTCACTCTCACCTGGCCTTTGTAGAATCCCTCAAAACCGTCGCTGACAGCAAACATCTTGTGACCTTCAGTGATCCCCACTCTGACGGCAGAACGCACAGCGGCGTTCATACCTGCTGCTGGAGCCCCAACGTTCAACACGGCCACGTTAAAGGAGCTCTGAGACAAACACACACACAGGAGACACTCAGAAACAACGTGGCGGAGGAATCAGAAGCTGCAGCATCTCCAGATTTCAAGCAGCATGTGTGATGCTTAGTTTGGAGAAGACGGTCAAGCAGAAACCTTCACAGGCAGTGAAGGCAAGCAGACAAAATAGATGAACATTCACTGCAGGTGTGAATATTCTTTAACATTATTCTCCATGCAGCACAGTTCTCCACCATCTCCACTGCCTCCTGATACCATCTACAGCCACAGAGCCGAACAGCAGCAGGCAAAGATGACCCCACATGCGAGAAGCCACATGCTGCAGCTGCTGTCACATGTAGAACATTCACTTGCTCCCTGAAGAATTCTTGCTGTTCAAACTGGGATCATCCAGAAACGGTTCATGACAGAGGCAGCGTTTTATGACACAATCTGAAATTACACAAATCCAGCTATCACCCCCTAAAAGTGCACATGTGAACATGACATTTAAAGCAGGCCACAAACCCTCAGCCACAGACGTTTCATTCTGTAACAGCTGGGTCAGCCATGAAGCTCAAAATGAACAGGTGTCCATCGCTCTCATCCACTCACTAAACCCAAAGCAGTGAAACTTCCGTTCACCTGGTGAGCATCTAGTTCACCCACAGGGCTTTCTGAACAACGGGGAAGTGGTTTGGTTCATTCTGAGCATTTCACCCAAAACTAGTTCAGTTTGGAACCTAGAATCTGTTTCTAAGAAGCAGAACCAGAACGAGGAACAGTAAGGCCGCAAGGATAAGTAAGGATGCTAAACCTGCAGAAAGCAAATCCAGAAGGGGGCAGTAATGCAGCAAAAATCTGTTTAAACCAGCCGCCAATAAGAAGCAGCATAATGGAGAAGACATGTCGCTCCTGCTAAATTTCAGCAGAAGCACGAAGTTTGCAGCAACAACATGTCGTCCAGCATCTTGCCTGTTGATGCTGGTCTGTTCTTTAAGGGTCACGTCTGCAGAGACAAAATGGTTCTACAGTCGAAATGTGTTTCGTATCAAACTGGTTCTCTGTCGAGCAAAAAACCCTGTGACTCATCGTCTCTCAAAGACGCCATTCACTGTGGGTTTAGAGGCAAATCCAAAGTCAAATGAGATGGTTTGAATCCCCAATCTAGCATTTAGTTCTCATATCACGTTTAAATCCAGATTCCACAGCTACTGACCATTTTTAACAGAGAGCCTGTGGAGCCTGTCCAGTCTGAGTTATGAATAAGCAAAGACTCCACAGACGTGACAGTGAACTGTGAGGAGGCTTCTCCTCTGCCTCTGGACTCAGTCACAGAGATGCACACTGGGTTAGTGTTAGTAAAAGTCTGCAGCGCCCACAGTGCACATGACCACAGAGTACCTTAGATGCTAACGTACAAGTCTCAGAGCTGCTGGTGGAAAACACATTAGAAGATTAAGTTAGTACAAAACCTTTAATAGAATCCTTGTGGTTTGTGGGATTTGGTGGTAAGGATACTTACAACTGGAAGCTCAGAGTCAGCTTTCCGGTTGGAGAGGAGTCTGTAGGTGCTCAGATTGTTTTCAAAGCTCCTGCAGAAGACAAGAGAAGACTGTCAGGTGTGTCACTGGAAACTCTAAAAGCTCATAAAAAAAAAAGGACGTGCTATAAAGAAATATAAACTAATACATTAAAAACATCTTTACGAATCTAACAGCTCTTTAACATTATCAAAGTTGGTACCTCCCTCGCAGCCTGACGGCCTCATCAAACTTCTTCTCGTCCATGGCCTTCTGTACTTCCTGGGTCTGATGACAAAACATGAAAAAGCCATGTGTTCATTTTCAGGCCTGGTAAAGTGTTTCTGTGGTTCATCTGGACAGAACATCTCAGCTCTGTGTCTCTTATATTGTTCTCCTCATCCAGTCTCTGCTCTGGATCATTTAATGCCAAAGTAAAAAGTCTGAGTCACTTGCTGAATCTCTGCAGTTTCTCAGCAACAAACCACAAGTTTCTCTGCGTTTCCCCCCTTCCTTCTGACGTGCAGTTTCATTTCCTCATTCGTACAGTCCACAGCAAGGCAGTTTGAATCAGGGGAACAAGATCAAACTCTGTCGTGTCATGGATTCATCCTCAGCTCAGAATAAAAGACACAGTGGCTCTGTGGCCGTTATGACCACTGACAGGTTTTAAATCAGTTCCCCTGTAATGAACCATCATGAACAATCATTTCACATGTTGTCTTTGTTTGTGTGAGACAGTTTAAAAACTGCAGTAAGACAACCACCATACGTATCTGATCTTTTAGTTACACGTGTCCAGCTCCAGTGGGAACATCATGTTAGTATGTGTACGGTGATGACCACTGGTGACAGTCAGGTTGCACAGACTATGCATAGAACAACACAGAACCTTCTCCCTAAATGTCCAAACAAACCTGAAGCTTCTTCAGCGTCTATTTAATTCACGTCTATCTGTGGGTTTTGAATATAGGCTGCTCATGTTTACATTAACCACACATAGAAATATAGTCATTAAATCCTGAATCACTTAAATCGTTATTACTGAGCCAGACTATCAGATTACAGTCGTCTGTTTGTTGCAGGTTGCAGCTGAAGACGTAAATGTATGATTCCAACAACACAGCCATACAAATAATGTCCCTGTGTGACTCTTACAATCTGCACACACTCCATAAGGGGCAGTCGAACAGCCTGGTTTCCAACCAGCGACACCACACAGGCCGGGGTGGTGGCAGAGGCCTCCAGTAACGCCAGCACTGCTTCCACGCCCATACGACTGGCCTGCAGGAGTCAAAGGTCATGAACAGGTCAAACTATAAACAAGTTATAGGTCACAGGAAAAGGTTAAAGGTAAATGTTTAGCAGCAGAAGGTCTGTGTCACATTTTGATGAAAGGTTCTTAGTGATGTTGTTACTCACCAGGATCCTGTCGAAGGCGGAGGGAGTTCCACCTCTCTGCACATGGCCTAAGATGGTGACCCTGGTGTCAAAGCCCAGGCAGCGGACTACCAGCTGGACGTGGAAAGAGAGCGCGAGATGACAGCAGGGACCGTTATAGGTAATACCTACAATAATGTCCTATCACATTATTATATTGAAATGTTGACTTCAGAAAAGAAAAATCAGGGAAACAGCACAGATCACATAGTGAAATGAAAAAATATATTGAGCATTGAAAAAAACAAAAGGAGAAATCATGCAAAACACCCCCTGTCATGTTACTGAGTGCACACACAGCATGCAAAAGTGAGTAAAGATCAGCGTGCAGGGTGGGAACAAACACTTCTAAATGTCCTAATGATCTGGAAAGAGGGTGGGGATTAACTATAAAACGTAGGACATAAGACCCTGTGGTGTTTGCTCCTATGCTGAAGTAGCCAACACCAAACCACAGAGTTGGGAATGGGGGGGGGGGGGGATCCATGCTGTGGAGGGAGGATTTATGCTTCCATGACTGGACCGGGCTTTTCCAGGATCTACTTACATCCTTGATATAATCAGGAGTTATGGCCTTGTTGTGACCATCTATGGCGCCCTCAGCTACAATAATAATGTTCAGCCTTTTCTTATCAGCGCGGTTCTGGAGGGATGGACAGAGAAGCAAAGAAGGAAAAGCATTTCAATCAAACATGACAGAAAATCTTTTGCATTCCCAAAAGCTGGATCCAGTGATGGAGGAGAACCCCAGTGTCTTCATGACGATTCACTGACTGGCCACATTGTGGGAGAGGTTTCAAACATACTGGACATACATAACCCTGGTTTTACCTTGCTGAGAATTCTGCAACACACTGGTAAAAAATCTGCAACATGTTACTGTTCAGTCCACATTCGGTGCTTCTCACCTGTGTGTGTCCTTCAGGTTCAGCTCGAGCATATCTTAAAACCTCCAGAGTTTAAAGCTTTGAATTCCTATTGGCTATCGCTCTTCTTTGCCTTTTACCTGCACGTTGTTACACATTACTGCCACCGATGGTCAGTCAGAGGAAACGCATCCCTGATAGACCAGTGTTTGTGGTAAATGAAGAATTTAACGCATCAGGTCTGAATGTGATTTACCAACCTAGAAACCCAGAAAGGTCTTTTTAATATCTGAGCAAGTTCTTCTGCATTATCTTTTTTTATTCTTGGAAGGATGAGTCACAGTTTGAGGACAAACTGGATTCTCTCTGTATTGTTGCTACACATGAGGACAGAAGCCTTCTCTCACAACATGGCATGTTTCCAGACAAGAGTGAGAAGTAAGACACAGACACACACTGATTTATCCCCCAGATGGTCCAGCTTCTGGTTCCCCCTCTGCGTCAGTCTGAGACTGAGCATTACTCACATCCTTCACAGAATCTGAGGTAATGGCTCGTCCTTGTCTGTCAATGGCTCCTTCAGCGACTATCATAATGTTCAACCTGGAACCACGAGATCGGCTCTGGATGACGACAAACACACTCACCACATCAAATCCACTGGAATCAATCAGTCACTCTCAGATTATCCATAATCCAGGTTGTGTTATGTGTGTGTGTGTGTGTGTGTGTGTGTGTGTGTGTGTGTGTGTGTGTGTGTGTGTGTGTTTGTGTGTGTGTCCATCCAGCACATTGGACTTGTAGTCGAGCAGTTGGGCTGTTATTCAAACGTTTTGGGTTTGAGTCTGTGTTTTACAAAGGAAAGCACAGTTTAAACTGCTGTTGCTGACTCTTGCTGTACAGTCACTACAAACATGCTGCTAGCCCAAACTTGCCTTAGTGAAATGGGATTATGGGAACCGCCCACTCACAACGTGGTAAGTGAACATGTCTCTAGGCGTGCTGAGTTCAAGGTTTGTGATGCTTTGAAACACTTACTGGCTCTGTGGAGCAAGGGCTGTAAGGAGGTACAAATGAATGAATAAACTGAAATGTCATTAAATAAATTCAACTACAGACACACAAAAACATAAATAAATAGATGTTAAAATGAAGAAAATCATCTGTGGGATTGTGTTTATGGGAACAACTCACTAACAACTTGGTGCTGAGTTCACGGTTTGTGATGTGGACCAATGGATCGCACAGCGGACATGATCCAGACTAACCAGTCTCAGTTTAACGTGTGGAGTCTTTTAGCACAGCCGTGAACACTGGAGCAGGTTTACTAGCTGTAATCATACTGAGATGACTTTTAATCTGAGTCTAATATGATGCTTCAGCAGTTCACAGTTAATAAAGTTTAGTACAAAATTCCCTCCCAGGATACAGTTTCCTCAGTGAGTCAGCACACTGGTGTTGCAACTTTGCAACGGACTGTGAGTTTTTTTCAGCATCACTTACAACGACGGTGCAAAGGGAAAGGATCTTTAAACGAAACGAACGGTGAGAAAACTCTGTCTGTGTGTGTGTGTTACCTCAGACAGCTTCTGACACATATTGTCCTCCCAGCCATCTTCAGGAGGCATTTCTGGGATGAAAACCCAGTCTGCTCCACAGGCCAGCGCACTGACCAGGGCCAGGTATCTGCACACAGACACACAGGTATGAGAATATGAGGATTCAGTACGGTGGTTCATGCTGTTTGAAAAGGTTCCTACCCGCAGTGTCTGCCCATGACCTCCAACACGAACGTCCTCTGGTGGCTGCAAAACAATAACAAATGTCAGAAACAGACAGAAAAAGCACTTATCAGGACAGAAGATCCAGTCCACCTTCAACCTTCAACCTGAACACCACAAAGAGAACAAGTGTTTGAGGGTTGCAGCTGTGTAGTTTAATCACTTATTATTCCTCTCTGGATCCTACTTCACCTCTGAGCCGTGGTCATGATGGCGTCCACCACCTCAATGATCCGGTGCAGTGCTGAGTCGGTACCGATGGTCATGTCGGTGCCACAGAAGTCATTGTCGATGGAGCCGACCATGCCGACAATGTGCAGCTCTGAGTTACTGCGAGCTGCCTCCTCGTTGATTAGTCCTGAAAAGCAAGAGCGAGGGTGAGAGACGTCAGAACAGAACTAAACTCACACGACTACAGATCACGCTGGGTGCCACCAGCTTCTGAAAGCGGCGGCAGGGAGCGGTCACCTTGCTGGAGGAGCTCGTCCAGCAGGCCGCTCCACTCCTCTCTGAACAGGTTGGCTCCGGTCAAGCTGCCGTCTCCGCCAATCACACACAGGTTGGTGATGCCGTGCTGCACGAGGTTGTGTGCGGCCTTCAGGCGACCCTCGTGGGTGCGAAACTCTTTACAGCGAGCACTGCCGATGACCGTACCGCCCTGAGAGGAACACGGATCATAGCCTGGTATCACATCTCTACTTAAAGGACTTTAACTGTTGTTGCATTAAACATAATGTTCTACGGAATCTTTATGAAGGCAATGAGACTTCAGAATGTTTATAGTGTGGCTGTTCTACAAGCTTCATAGTTTTCCACTGTTGCAGCAGATATGTCACAGCTACTAACTAGACCTGCTGCTGTGCTGTCAAAAAGCATTTACAGACAGCACAGGTTGGTTGTGCTTAGGTTCTGCTCACCACTTGCAGCATGCTGGAGACACTTTCCCATGTGGCTTCTTGGATGTTGTCTCCACCGTCCACCATCCCCTGGTAGCCCTGAGAGGAGAAACAAACACTGTGTCTTTAATCTCTGCAGTGAAATCAGGTCACAGAGGCATCGTGAGAGACACTCGCCCAGTGTAGGAGAGCTCTGGTTCATGGATCCTTCAACAGGACAACGAGAAGGAAGCAGAGTCTTAAACCTACGAACGTCTACGCTCCCCGTTACCAGCTGAGAGGAGCAGCAGCTGCACTGATCTAAAAACCTGTGCTGCTAAAGTCATTTTCCTCATGACTCTTGTATTAAAGATTCAGCAGAGAACAGTGGTGACAGCTGTCATTACACACTGAAGGCTGATGGAGACGACAGCGTGCTCCTGCTAATCCAATCATATCCACACTCAGACCAGATCACCTCCACCCCCCAGTGACACAGTTCCCACTCAAATACGTTATCAGATAATCAATACGGCACACTGAACAGGGATGTGTTGCTCCCTTTATTTGTGGACGCTCTGATGCTCTGTAAGATTGTGGCCAGCACTGACACCACCCCACCCCACCCCCAAAACAGGTGGTGTAAAGCAAAGTGTCCACAGATGATCAGATGCAGCAGAGAACACACTGTGGATCCACTGTGACCTGTTTATTACTGCACATACAGACTCAGCCCTCAGCTGGTTCAAAATAAAGATGAAACCTGTTGCAGTCAATAGTTTCAGGAATGTGATAATTGACGACTGAGTCCGCCTCAGTCCCCGGGGGGGGGGGGGGGGGACAGTAAGATGTCAGGGACAGAGGATGGATACAGGGCAGAGGTCAAAGATCGAAGAATGTTGCCAAAATGTTTAATGGCACAAATACATTTAAGAAAGTTCATCTTCCTTCTTCTTTCTGTGACAGTTTTCTCCTCCTCACGTCATCTCGCAGCCTTTACGCTGGAAGAACCATCGCTCTGAATCTACTGGGACAAATCATTTCTCTCTAATCACACGCAGTTTAACATCAGGTCCTTATGTCCTGCTGGCTCAAACACAGCAACAGCCCTAAAGGAAGACTTGTCAGGACTATTTTAGTTCAGCTTTGACACAGGATGACAGAGATGGCCCCTGTGGCCTTGTCCGGAGCCTCCCTCACAGGTCACGTCTCACCTCATGGATGAAGTAGACCTTCGCTCCCACGTAGATGCCCATTCGGACGACGGCCCGGACAGCTGCGTTCATTCCTGGGAAATGGAGACTTAGAGTCAGCGGTTGGCCACAGAAATATGATACATGATGATGAACCAGAGAGGAGAAAGTTTAAAGACTGAGGTTTTAGTTTTACGTCAGATTTTATGCACAAACAGGTTCATTCATTCAGTTCTACATTTCAAGCTGAAGAAAACAGAGCAGCATAAATCCAGAGGCCAGACGGACAAGAGTCTGACGGAGCACTTAGTGAAATTAGAAACAGGACACCATCCACGATCAGCACACTGATTGAAGGAGAGCGATCCCATCAGCGCTTCGACACAAATACTGGACGCACAAAAGGCTGGGAGAGGGTGGTTAAACTTTAATGGGCCTAATGGACATACTGGGAATGGAGGTCAATAACACTGGATGACACACAAACAGAAGTGACAGTGTGTACTTGTGTATTTGTGGGTGATATCATTGACATTATTTACCAGTGACATATTGCTAATTGATTAGCAGAATAAAGCAATAATCGACTGTCCACACATCTTATGATCATTATTTATGTTTCCTCCACTTTTACACAGTTAGCTTCTGTTTTATATTTCTATAGCAAATGTGATTATAACTGTAACATCAGCATGAACATATCATCTCATTATGCACGAGGACGTTTTTTGTCACCAGTAAACAACAGTTGGAAAAGCTCCGTGTTGACTGCAGCTGTGTTTCTCAGCTAAAGAACAACACACACCGACTTTTGATAGATCGGATAGTTTTTTTTATGAGTGAGAGGAAACGAGGACCCACTGTAGTTATATAACATGTGAACCTCCTGCTCTGCATTTATGATGGATACAGTTCATTATCACTGTGGTCCACATTCATTACAAACATACAGTCATGTGATGGACTACAGGGATGTTACAGCTGGCACCAAAAACACCCACAGCCTCTGTAAGAGTAATAATAATGATAATAATCATAAAGTATGAATGATGATAATGATTCTTTATATTCATGTCTGCTTCCTTTACTACTCCACACGGCCACTGCGCACCCGCCGCTCATCACGTACTCGACGCCGTCACCAAGGACACAGGAAGTCAGGAGACGTCGCCTTTCAAAGTTAAAGCTCCTCAATGGAAAAATGAACAGGCGAGGCATTTATTGTGAAAGGTGCGTGTTTGCGCTCTGTGGGACTTGGCGCTGGTCCACTCACGACTCAGCCTCCGTGATGCGCCGTGTGTGAGGCATGAGGGAGTTCGTCTGATCCACTGCTCCTGGACTCTCTGTCATAAATACTGAGGATGTTCCATAAATCAGAATAAATGTCAAGAGGCACACGGAGCAAAGCTGCGCTACAGGCAACGCGGGAGCGCGCACACCAGTAATCAAACCCCCGAACTCCTGAAGGATCTGATCACTTGTTGATGTGAAGCTTTGACACGTAACCGCAGTGACCAGATAATTACCCCCCCCCCCCCCCACACACACACACACACACACACTTCTTCTTAACCGCATCTTCATTGATTTACTTCCCAGGAGAGTGTAACTGTAACGTTACTGTAACGCGTCCACTGCTCACATGCATCCATTATCGGATGTGTGATATGTTGGCGAACATACAAAAAGAAGAGAATTTAACATCATCCCGACATCTGCGCGTAAAATCACCTGCTGCGTTCAGGGACAGTAGGACTACAGACACACGGGCTTTGTCTTCTACTTTTTATTTGCATCACTTCGTTGTCACAGAATTTAAACGTGAAGAATCGGCAGGGCGAGAGAGGCTGTCCGATAATGGAACCCGCTGCACAACCTTACCTTGGGCATCCCCCCCGCTGGTCAACACTGCGATGGATTTCCCGGCGCCGGACAGATTCTCGAAGAATTTCCGGGTGTCCTGTCGCTTCGGTGCCGCCATGTCTGTCCCGGGTCCCTGTCACCTGCCGGAGAGTCTGAAAGGTTCTGTTCAACAAGCAGCGGAGAGTGACACAGACGGGGGGAGCGGTACCGTACTGACACTGCAGTGGTTACCTCCCTCCTCCTCGACTTCAACACCCCCTTATCGAAGATCCTACAGTCAGACAGATGACTCACTCCGTGCTCCGCTGCCAAGCAAAAGCTCAGCGGAACAAGCGGAGCAGAGTAGCAGGGGCGGAGCCAGAGGGGGCCAGGGGCCACATTTAGGCTAAAATCAAACATTATCATTATAAATAATCTGACTATAGGTATAAATATTGACATTTGTTTAGTTCAGTTCAGTAACTATTTTTAATCTGGGTTTTAATTGAAGGCACAAAGTTGAAAAAAAACAACCCCTTCGATACTCAGTGAATTATGACATTATAATTATCTCCATAATCAGACATGTCTCACTGACTCCATTAATGCCACGTCACATTGAACATGTAAATAAACTGAGAGAGTCCATTTCATGCAGTGGTTGCAACTAACGAAACATAGTTATCATAAAATGATGAATTGTAGTTCCAGGTATGACCATCGTGTATCTGTAAAGCAGCCTTTCATATAAAAAATCACACACAGGTAATTCATAACATTATGTATTTTAATCCAGCTTCCGGTTTTCAGTCTGCAAATAATATCAGAGTGAGATGTCTTCACATTTTACATTCTTTCTTCTGGCTCCAGGGATGCGGGTTTGTGAAGCCAGTGTCAGAGCCTGATCCAGCCAATGATGCGGGCGTAATTATTTTTCTTCTTGACAGCTCAATCCACCAATGGGCATCCAGAACATGTACTGCGGAAATACATCCCGACCAACAGCAACCTGAGGTCAGGGGGGAAACACGCACACACACACACACACACACACACACCATGTCACACATTTCTATACAACACACTGAACAAACAGTGAAACGTGACAGAACAGCATAAAAGTTGACATGATGCAACTAAAAAGCAGATTAGATTAGATTAGATTAGATGATGTAACTGCAGCAGCAGTAACCTGCATTCAGAGACAAATATATATAATATAAGTATTTCTGTGGCGTTTACACTGTAAAATATTTATCCGAAACTACAAATGTATGTTTCCTCTCTTAATGAAGTGCTGATATTTGCATGTACATGTATACGTCTACGCACAGCATCAGTGTTTTAACCCTTTGAGACCTCTGCTACAATGAATGACCTTTCACTGACCTCATGACCTTGAGCAACTGTTTGCAGGCTGCGAGCTTTATCTCATCATATTTCATAATTCATGACAAAAAAAGGTTTGTAGAACCGTTTCTTTATCTGCACTGACGTTGCCATGTGATTTAATTTGCGGGGCCACGCAGGGGCCACCAGGTGCTGGACAGGTTTCAGGCGTCTGTGTGCAGGAGACAGAAGAGCCTTGGCCCGGCCCACTACGTGATCTTGCAGCTTGTTTCACCTGCGGTAAATCGTCCTGACTGAAGACATTTTTGTTGGGATTTAAAATCAGGAAGTGCTTCAGCACCTCATGAATTATGTCATGTGTTGTGTCACATGGACGAACAGTTTCCTCTTTTACATTCAAGATTCCAAGTGTATCACGTGTTTTAGGATTAAGCATCTATAAATCACAGAAAGACAAACAGCGATTTAGTGCATATTGTAATGTTGTCGTCTCAGGGTCACAGGATCAGGTTTTGGGACTGTTACAGAAAACCTGTAACCTGTCATTTATCCATGTTATGAAGTGTTCTGTCAATAAGCAACAGGTAAAATCAAACAGGACCCAAGCAGTTGGTCTATGACTGCAACAGAAATACACACAGATAGCTACATATTCATTTTGTTAGATGCACATTTAGCTATCTGCTAACACACACACACACACACACAATGAGCAACTTGGGGTTCAGCTGTGCTCAAGGAGACTTCAAGCAGCCAGGAGAGACCGGGAATTGAACCACTGACGCAGTAATTTACATCCTAACACCAACTAAACAATTTGTTCCATAGCAAGTCTACAGTACTGATTTTATGTTTGAATATTTAAAGAAAAATCTACAGAGACTCTTTTAAAATGTGTATGATATAGAGAATATTTAAAGCTACTCCATCACATATAGAGATAAAAACAGAGTGCACCCAAGCTTGGGTCATTCTACATACTAAAAACTTTTAAAAAGCATGCAGTATAGTTTATATGGGTTTTTTTAAAACAGAACATTTACATATGGAATGTGACTAAATGCAGTAACTACAGTTTATAGTTTAGTTACCATCTGTGTGTGGTGCTGGTCATATTATGATTTAGAAGATTATAAAGGAGGCATTTAGGAGCAAAAGCAAAACATGAATAGTGCAATAACATAATATTTGAAAGATGAAAATGTCAATATTCAGGACAAACAAGTGTGAAGTCATGTTCAGCAGTACATGACGGGTATTTAAAATTCCAGGATAATATCTCCTCCTGCTGATGAGAAAACAGCACTGCACACACACACACGAGCTGATGAAATAAAAAGACCGAGGCCTGTTCAATAAAAATAATTTATTTACAGTGGCATGAATCATAAATTAACGAGCAGCATTGGCAAGAGCGACATTACAGTTGACAGCTTGCATAAAGTGGTGTGAACGTCTGGACTTTTGCATAATCAAACACTCTCACTCTGAATAAACTGTGTGTGTGCTGAATCACAGCAGAGGGGATCATTTAAAAACACCTCAACTCTCCTTCTGCTTTCACGTATTGCTCTGATTTACCACTGTGCTGTGAAACACTTGCTCTTCCAGGACACTGAATCTTAACACTTGATTACAAAACGGGGGGCAATAAGCATGTTCTCTACCACAGGACAACAAAGCAGTTTGTCAAAACTTAAATCACGGTGTGATTTTTAAAATGTTCTAAACATGGCACCATGCAGTGACTGGAAATCTTATTACTGCATATGAATCATGTTAGATTTGACTTTATGTCTACATATTAAATCAAACTCAATGTGTATTAAATTGGTCATTTTATTACTTTTCTAATTCTGTGGAATCTCTGAAGCCGTTTCACTTTCCCCCAGTGCTTTTACGTTTTCAGAATCTGACAAAATGGAACTTAATGAGAAGTAGTACGATCCTGATCTCTACTTATACTACTTGTGTGTTGAGATGCCAGCTTGGGAAACATTGGTTTTGCTGTGGGTCCTGCATGTTTAAGGAAAGGTCAAAAACAAATTAATGCCCATTTAAAAGCTACGAACACTGATTTAGTGAGGGAAAAGCTCTCTGCTGCAGTGAGCACGAACAGGGTGCAGCAGTATTACTGAGATTTCCATAACTTCGATACACAGGTTAACAAGTTGTACAGTGTCACTTTTTGGAAGAAAATACAAAATTCCTGGTTTATTATTATACCAACACGAAATAGCGAAACACTCACTCAGCAGGATGTGACACGTAGAATACACTCGTAAACCTTTATAATAATTATACACCAGACAGAAAACCACAGATCTAAGGCATTATGCTATGTTGTCAGCATTTTAAGGTACTTACTTAACGAATTACAGTATTTAGCAATTGATAAAATAATTATCTATGAATCAAGACAAATCTCTCTCTATATATATATATGTATACTGTATCAGTCATTAGTTACTGTACATGAGCGTTTCAATCAGCTCTTGATTGCCTCAAACCTTTGCATTTCCATGGCTTACATTTTCTCACAGAGGTTTTAGTGTAAAATCTCTGTGATGGAGTATAATATAATTTAACTTGGGAGGTGGGGGTGGGATCCAGGCAAAATTTACAAAGAGAAGAAATATTTTCAGTTTTTCCTTTGCAGTCAGTTTGCATTTCACATTCATCTTCTTGTGCAGAGAAAAGTAATCCCACATCTTTGTTACAGTGTGTGCTTAGCAGGTTTTGAAGTAGAGACAGAGTCAAGAAATCCAGAGTACCCTCCTAATGCATCTGATGAAACCAGGTCCAAATGCCAGACGTCCAGTCTGTAAAAGTTCACATCACCTTGGATTGTAAAGGTTAAATAGAAAAGTTTAATTTAGCACGATTTTAGCCTGACTGTAGGAGCAAAACTTCATATTTCTCCTCAACATCCTTCTGAGCCTGGATTGAACTTGTATTCATCACCAGGACATTGAGCACATAGAAACTGTCTTCATCATTCAGAGGTTACAGCTTCATCCACAGAAACACAACACAACAAACCACACACTCTTGAATTGTCCTTCAGCATGAGAGAGCGCTTCAGCTAACTCCCTGCAGCGCAAGTCAGTACATCACAATCTTTAAAGAATAAATGCAGTAGCATGGAGTTTCATAAGTTAAACATATACTTTTTATAGGCAAAGCTGCTTTTGGAGGAAGAAATAATCTCACTTTTTAAATCTCAGTGGACAGAGCAAACTATTAACTTCTGGCTAAGAACGCATGCTAACACTTGCTAATGAGTCTACAGCCATGCTATCAACTGTCAGTAGCATAGGTTAGTATTGGTGCTTTGAGCTAAACACCACCACGCTAACATGCTAATGGTAATGAAAAACTATTGCAACTACTATCAATGGAAATAATACGGAAGAGGATTAGGGCCACCATGAAAATATTTTTTGAGTTCTGACTTTAATCTCAGAATTCTGACTTTTTTCTC
>JAUYWH010000009.1:19520276-19584672 GCA_034779795.1 Ctenopoma multispine | reverse complement strand
GAAAAAAGTCAGAATTCTGAGATTAAAGTCAGAACTCAAAAAATATTTTCATGGTGGCCCTAATCCTCTTCCGTAAAATAAAACTCTATTTAAATACCTGAACTTTGCTACTTTAGTTTTGGGTGGTAGCATGCTAACCCTCGCTCATGAGTTAAAATAAAGTCATGCTAGTGGCTGTTGGCACTTTGAGCTAAATGCTAGCACCAGCATGCTAACATTGAAGAAAAAGAGTTTGGAAAGTAAAATGTGAACAATATAGACAAGGATGCTGAGTTGATGAACAAGAAAGAAATTATACAGCATGTTAGCTGTAGTGTTTCATGCTCATTAACAAACGGCGCATGCTAATACTCTGAACCAGATGGTAAATTTGGTTAAACTTTGGTTTGCTTTGCTGGTAGAAATGTCCATTGGTTTGCAGGAATGGCTAAAAAAACAAGGGCTAAGGGTTAGGAAAATAAATATTACGAACACATATACTATTAACCACTTAACTGGAATGCACCAAGAAACTGGTACTACAGTAGGTTAACTATGTTAGCTAGTTAGCTTCCAAACTTAGCTACTGTATCTGATTTCAGGAAGTTAGCCCACTGGTTAACCAGCTGAAGTTCTCCAGTGGTAACTAAAAGATGGAAAAATAGGTACAGGTCTTTAAACATTTGCTTTGTATATTTTGTCTGTTGTTATATCTTGTTGTCTTGTGTTTTTTTAAAGCTTCATCCACTGAGGTTTAATTCAGTCAAAATATTTCTTCCCTCTGAGAAATGTTTGTTGGACTAAACCCAAACTGCTTTGCAGTACCACTTAGGGAAAAAGGCTGTTATAAATCTAAGTATGTACACCGTGTATACACGTTCACCTTCATTGAAAATGTCATTAAATATTCATACAGTTTCCCTGTAACTACAGCAGTTGAAATATATTAGTTTTAAAATTGACATCAAAATGTACCTTTGAGAGATTTTTTAAAAACAAAGATTATCTCAATTTTTTTGTCATGTACACAATCTTTAAAACTTCTTCAAAACTACAAATACCTGTACTTTTTCAGTCAGGTTCTAAAACAGAATCATAAAAGAAAAAAATCCATACGTCTCAATTATGCTTGTCAACCATTCACATCTTCAGTGTCAACCACACACAAACAAATTTACTTCATCTCAAGTCCATGCTTCAGAGACCGTCAGAAATACAAAGTTCAGGAATACATTCATCTGACTAGAGCACACGCTAACAGCAAACACTACATGTGTGGAACGACATGGGGCTAACTAAGTTTTTTCTGAAATTTCAGGAGCCACATGAACCAAAAGCGCTTCTTGATAAAATCCATTGGAGCCAGCGATGGGTCAATGAGTACACAACCAACAGTGATATAAAGTTGTGCTGTTTCTTTTTTTTGTCCATGATTACAACTGAATCTCGCAAGGGCTATCACTGTTCAAACGTACCAGATACATGAGGCAGAACATCCTTATTTTAATATATTAATATAGTAATAAATTACTAATAAATAACAATGTTAATTACACTATAATAAAGTTAAAGATGTTAATTTGATTCTAATTGTTTTAGGTTAAAATGCTACACCAACACCTCTTTGATTCACTGTCTTCACTCCAATGTGGTTTATCATTAAACTGGTGAAACCTGAATATCTGACCGAGTAGATATTAGATTTCAGGATGTGTGTGTACCAGGGTATTTGTATACCATAGTGTAAATTCTTTATCTGTTTGTTTGTTTTATGGGATTTAATGGGAACTCTCAAACACTACCTTCATCTCTTTCATATAAATAGCCAGGGGGCATAATCGTGCATCATCCCCCCCACAATACCTGCCGTTTTTTGAGCTGCTCTGACACACTCATCTGGTGATCACCATTTGTCCCTCGTCAAGGTCGTTGAGATCCTTTTGTTATACCAATCAAATAATGTGTTTTCATTACTACAGATGAAAGCATAAGCAAAAAAAAAAACTCCTATACAACCTTGATGTAGGTGACACAATATTTCCTTCTGGCATTCTTGTATGTTCCTGTCATGTGTTTGCTGTCAGGATGGTTCAGATGATAGTCTGCCTGTGAATCCTGACTGTTTGCATAAAATATCAAATCAGTGTGACAAATACAGTTCAGAAGTTTAGGGTAGTTATCGTCTCTCTGACTGGTGCGTCTGAGGTGACTGGTGTGAAAGTTGGTGCAGTGTTTCCATCACATATCATCAGCTCCTTCACGCTCCTCTGTGAGCTGAGCTGAGCAGGTGTCAGAGTTTTTCCATGGTTTTCCTGCGTTAGCATGTCTCAACCGCAGAGGGGGGTCAGCAGAAATTCTATAAAAGACAGACAATTAGAAAAGTGTCAATCGTCAAGGAAAAAGTTTTTAACAGAAGAAACACACCCAAGTTACATTTAAGACTCATTAGTACAACATAGAATTTTATTTAATACCCGTTTATTCCTCATCCAAACGTAAAAATATATAAATTAAAACTAGCAGCAGCTAGTCATTGTTCCCTAAATGTTTTTTCTGATACTCTTATGTGTATTTTCTGTCCACTGATCTATTAATCAGTGACACTAATTACCGATCAGTTACAGTAGCTTATGGATACATGTAGCTGTATGTGCAGAGAACAACCTTAGATTAGTCTTGCAGTTTACGTGTACTACTACATATCATGGAACAATCGTTACTTTCTCTAAATGTGGGCTTCATTGTTTTGTGCTGTAGTATCAGGCTTCTTAAACTTTACTTAATATAAAACAGTGTGTATTTTGAAAGGAATGATCTGTCACTTACAGAATTGGCATCACCATCTTGTGCCAGCATGTCGATTCCTGCCAGCTGCTCCAGAATCAGGTTGCTGCCGCTCACCTGTATAAGACAGATAACAAGAAACAGAAACTGCATATTATTACTCCTAGATACTGAGGGTAACTAAAATGGCACATTTGTTGAAAAGACCATGTGTTTATTAATTTAACTTTTGCTGTTTATCTCTTACCTGCTCTGTATTCATGGGTGTCATGGAGCTCATTTGTCCTGAGAGCTGGTTCATGCTGCTGCCGCTGCTGGTCATGACTCCCAGGTTCATGTTGTTGTTGCCAGTGTACATTCCTCCATTTGGCTGTGTGGAGTACTGGGACTGGGACTGCTGGGGGTACACGCTGAAAGAAGGAAAGCTGGGTCAAAGAGCGTGTTCGACATTCTCACATAGAATTTGGTGACTTATTTATCTGTTTTACCTGTTGCTGGTGGAGATGTTGGCAGGTTGAGGCCATCCATTGAGGTCAGTGTTGGACTGGTAGCTGGGGGGTCCCCCATGGTTTAGCCCCTGGGGTTGGGTTTGCGGTTGGCCCTGACTCTGTGGCAGCATGGGACTCTGACCCTGCCCCATCCTGGGGGACAACAGAGGGCTCTGTGGGGTGGCAGCCCCACATGAAAAACCTGGATCTTGATGCTGCTGCTGACTCATTCCTGGAGTTCGGAGATCATAAAATGATCACAATGCAGATGGATATGGATGACAGGCACACTAACATCAGTAACTACAGACTAGTTTGTACACATAACGTTTGTGGGTAAAGTGTACTACTTCTACTTTACTCTCAGCTCCCTAACAAGTGGTCAGACAATATTTGCAGATCTTCTAAAAAGTGAATCCAAGACAAATGGGAAGAACTCCAGTCAAAGGAAATTCTTTGTTTTAACGTCAAGATTTTCGTGAAAGAGGCATAACAGGCCATCTAGATAACTATTCCGATCTCCAAAACAACCAACATGTCTATCTCTGCCAAAATGTCCCTCCCAAGGAACTATATGTCTCAAACTGTGGTACAAAATCCTTAGGATCCCATATTGTCCTCATTTCATCAACGTACAATGTAAAACGTTCTAGAATAATCTTTATTTTTGGTTAGGCTTAGAGGATTCATTTACAATAAACTCAATACAGTGTCAGAAGTCACATGAGGTTAACAACTCAACAACAAAGAAAATCCTGTGCAACATTTATTTGAACACAAAACCAGCACAAGGAACCTTTTAAAGAGGCAACCTTCAATCACAGCCAATCACCTTATAGAAGAGCAAAGAAGATTAGATTTGATCAAGACCACATCTTCCACACAGACAACTGAGACGACGCTGCTCTGCTCTAATTATATACCTGGACTGCCAAACTGGAAGGCACTGTGCTGTGATGGCGGACTCATTACCCCGCTGTACTGCCCGCCTACATTTCCCATCATGCCCTGGCTAGCCAGATGATGGCTGGGGGAGAGAGGGGAGGAGAAGGGGCTGGAGGAGCCGGGATGAGGAGGTGGAGGAGGAGAGGGCAGACCGGTACCGTAGCTGGAAGCTGGATAGGGAAACTGCTGCGGGTTGCCCTGTGGGAGACGCAGGTTGCTGCCCCCCATGGGCATCGAGGTTGGAGCGGTGCCCCCGCTGGGCATGTTAGGTGGCATGTTGATGCCCTGGGCCCGCATCATCATGGCACGCTGCTGGTGCACGTGTTGTTGGTGCTGCTGTTGGCGTTGACGTAGGTGGTTACTGAGGTACTCGCGCTGACGCTGGGCCAGCATCTGGACGTTGAGGGTTCCCTGCAAGAGGAAACACTCTGAGCGGACCCTCACATAAAAAGGAATAGGTTTGATGTGAATAGGAAATGGCCGATCTGTTGTCGACACATTATTTCAGCTTTATTTACAACAATTTAAAGAGATTTTCTCCCGTGCGAATGGCTGCAACAAAACAACCAACTAAACCAGTTCTTCAGAGGACTTCTGAACGGTTAATTAGTGATGCGGAGACAGATACAAACATATACAGTAGGCATATACTGCACACACAAACCTGGTTTGGTACATTAGACCTTAGAGGTAGATTCATATTGGACACTCCACTCATCTGGTTCACCATTGGCTGACGGTTCTGCATGGGGAAAACAACAGTTAATCTCTGATCACCGTGTCATGTCAGCATATGCATGTTTAAAATAATTACACTAAGTCTTGATTTGATCCAACATATTTCTCTAATGAACAGCAGAGTCCTTTTAAATTACCTAAAAGCTGATAGTTTTTTGACCTCTTATGTGGTTTCAAAATGTGAGATCATCAGTGATAATGTAGTACACCTATTTTATCTAAACCCTCCACCAGATGGCAGTCTACAGCCAATAATAATTCAGAAATGGGGTCCCTAAGATAAGAATTCCTTGTGGACACAATACATGGTCACAATACTGTCCAGAGCTCCAACAGAAGAGCAAAAGTCTTAACACACTCAAACAAGAATAGAGCTGTATCCAGACAAATATAAATATACAGTCAGAGAAGATGTTGTCCGTCTTCAAAGAGACTGAGCAGCATGCAGACAGCCAGTCACACTGGGTACAGTCTACAGGTGTATGATTTTGTGCGCGTCTATGTAGATGTCATGTGTGTAGCAGCAGAGAATTGCTGATGACAGCAGAAAGCTCAAACACATTTGTCCCTTCGTGGCTGCTGCTGTTTTGTTTAAACTCATTGAACCCTGTTAGCGTCACTGTTTGCTCTGTTGCATCACATACAGAAAAAATTACGTGTAGGCTGGAACTCTAGAGACTACTACAGTATGTTTTGAATATAGTGAAGGAGTCTTTTTTATGTTAATGACAGTTGGCACCTAAATAAGGATGAAAGAGTGTGAGTTTCAGGATATAACGAAAGAAATGAGAGAAAGAGACACGATTTTTGATGGCTTTTAAGATTCTTTCAGCCTTCAGTAGTTAAAATCACACTGTGCTTTTTGCATTCAAATGCTGTGGCTGTTTGTTTAAGAGTGGTCACACTTTGTGTAAGGGGCAAATTATGGACCAGGGTCAGGTCATTTCAGTGTCATCAACTGGTTGTGATGGTCAGACTGTAAAACAGTTGGTGCCACCTACCAGCTGGGCCTGGAGTCTGTGCTGCAGCTGGATTCTTAGGTTGTTGGGCTGAGGTGGCACAAGGGGATTTGGCCCACCAGGTCTCATCCCAGTCACTCTGGGCCCTGCGTTGCCTGGCATTCGCATCATTGGGGGGTAACCAGCAGGCGGTAACCTTTGCGGTCCCATGAGGCCACCGACAGAGGGGCCGTGGAACCCACCATCAGGAGGCATACCGCCATAGCCTGTCTGGCCACCGTAGTGTTGGCTGTAGAGGGGAGGTTTCATCCCGGCTGCTGGGTCTGAGGAGCCAAGGTACTGGTCCTGGTCTGACAGAGGACCCTGCATGGTGGGAAGAAAGCATATAGGTGAGATATATGATTAAAAATCGGTGTTATTACTCTGCATAAGAAGCTTTTCCTCTGTGGTGTAATGTGTGAATTGCCATCTTAAATCTCATTAAATTGTATTTATCAAGTCAGCCGGAGGCAGAGTGGACTGCTGACTGAATGTTAATGAATAACAATAACACCAATGCTACAAATGGAACACTACTGTTATTATCCCTATTTTAATGTGTTGATTGGATATGCATATGTAATAAGGAGGGATCAGATCCAATACAAGCGGTGCAAAAGTTTCTAAAATACAAGAATTAAAGAACAAATGTCACTGAAGACGGGCGCTGTGATGCGTACGCATATACAAAATCTTATACTTCATACTCTTAGGTGATTTTTATTGTTAGTCTGAAGGACCTCACCTGTCCAGCCAATGTGGGGATTCCCAGCATCTTGTCAATCTCCTCCAGACCCTCGTAGTCCTTTAGCACCGAGCATAGCTGGTTCAGCAGGGCTCCTTCATCTGCCTGAACCTCAGACCCGGTGCCACAACACCCCATACTGTCTTCCTGTGGTATGCTGTACGGTGGCCTGGAAAGTAAGTTGGTGTGACTCAAAGGTCTAGTCAAACCCAACTCTGAGCCCTTGATGTCTAAATGTTATTGGGAAATTCTCTTTTTATGCTTTAAGATGAAACTAATGTCATACCTGCTTTGGTTACCATAGTGATCCATCATCATTCGGTCTGGCCATGGTGCAGTCTGGTTGGGTGGAAGGTAAGCAGGATTTGCCATCTCCATCTCTGAAGGCAGTGGAAACATAAATAAAATGTGAATCGGTTCAGGATTCATTGACAGCCAGTGTCAGTCTGTGAGTTACTTTCTATTAGCTTCTCTGTTTCTCACCGTTGCCCATCATCTGCATGTTCACCATAGCTCTGGACGCAGGTGGGCCTCTCGTGGGCTGCATAGTGTTGGGGACCATGCGACCAGGTCCGACCCCCTGACCCATCATCGGCCCTGCAGTTCCCCCTGTGGGCCCCTGGGGACCCCAGCCCTGATGCATGGAGCCCCTCATTGACCCGTTACTCAGCATGCCTGATTGGGGAGGTACAGAAACAGCCAGATTCAAAGGAAAAGGAGTTTCAGATATGCTTGTATAAAAAAATGTTTCAGTGATATAACCTTACATGTGCGTTAAATTCAATGAATATAAATCAAACTAGGTGTGTAGTTGGTCTTTAAATGTTTCTTTTGTCTGACCTGGATTGGCAATTGCAGCAGGATTGGTCATGCCTGTTCCCATCATGCCTTGCTGCTGCTGCTGCTGTAGTAAGGAGTAGGGTCCGTTGTTCCTGTGTTGAGGGGGGAAAGGTCTGGTGGGGCTGGGGACCATGCTGCCATCTAGAGACATGCTCCTGACTGGAGCAGCACCTCGACCCGGCTGGCCCGGCCTGACACCACTGAAGCCTGCAGAGAAGTCATGTTTTTACTTCTTACTTGTTTTATACAGTACAGAGGAAACTATCTGATGAAGGTAACTTTAATTTCTTATTGACTTTAAGACCAGAGCAATTAACTCAGACACGCACCAGCAGGGGGGAAGACTCTGTGCCGGCTGTGGGGGCTGGTGCTGCTGCTGTCAGTCATCTGCAGGATATCGCAGATGATGCTCTGTTTGTCCACAGAGGAACCTGGCGTCACAGAGGAAGAGGAGGACGAAGAAGATGATGGTCCTCTGGCCGGTGGTTGGCCCCCACACAGCTGCTGCTGCTGGGTACCATTCTGCAGGTCCTCCAGCAGGTCTTCTAGCTCACTTGTCTGAAGTCAGCAACAGGAAAGACACATAATTCAAAGAGTCAAGACACGACATCAACCACCTGAGAACCAGTATGAAACATTGCTTTTTTAAAAGACACTGTCCTGGGACAGCATTTAATATAAATTCCAAGGTCTCAATGACGTCTTAACTCAAGGACTAAAAATTAGCATGCTTCATATTCCACATGGAAGAGTTTTCAGCTTACATGTGGTCTATGATTTAAAGCAGAGAAAAGGTATTTTACTACTGAGGGCAACCTTTATCTTTAAAACATCTTCTCACTTTTGAAGGTGTTTTTGAAGAACAACACCGGCTCTGACATGATGAAATCGTTTGTGCCAACAAAGAGAGAGGAAAGCTTTCAGCTAGGTACAAATGTCAAAACTATCTCAAGTGCATTTGGAGGATTTCAGGTGCTTCAAAACAGATATGCTACAAAGAAATGTTTTCATCCAGGGTAACGTTTATATCATATAAATTATGTATTAAAAGTAGAATAAGGTATTTTTCCAAAAAACAGAAACTATGGCAGTAGTTAAGTGGTACACTACTGTGTCTAAAAACTGACACAAAAATGTGGAAAGAAACTTCCATAAAATGAAAAGTCAGAGCTGATATTTACTTTAGATTACAACTCTGAAAGAAACTTATTGTTAATTACCCAGATTAACCCACTGCGAACACACTCACACACACCAGTGACGGGGATGAATCGTTCAGCTGTACGGTTGATGAATAGAGGAGGAGCTAAAAATAAACTGCCGGCACTAATGAGGTCATGTGTGATGTACAGTAAGACACGGTCACAGTTCAGCTTATGTACAGACACACACAGTGAGAACAGCAGGCCACATCAAGATCAAGGGCATCGTTTCAGATGAAGGTGTGAAGAAGGATGTGAGGATGGGAGGTGGCAGAAGTCCACAAACTCTATACTCAAGGAAAAGTGCAAACACTTAAAATGTACTCCACCACTTCAGATTCTTTACTTTAGTTTAAGTACCAAATACATGCAAATTACTTTAATTACATATGTACAAATACAATTATTACTTCAAACTATTTGTTCCAAATGTGCCTCATAAATAAGGATTCTGCAGAACTCTAAAATGATAATTTATGGGCAGATTCAAAAACAGAACCACTTTAAAAAATGTATTTCATTTGTTCTTTTCAGAAATGAATGTCAACTTTTTAAAGGAGAAAAGATTCACAACAAAGGGTTCTCCCTAAAGTTGAGTAAACCATAAACCTATATAAATTTGCCATAATGGTCACGATTACTGTAAGAAACTACACACAGATTGTAATGTGCTTTCTTTCTCACACACAAAGCCAGCACCCCTATACACACACTGTAAAAAATGTGAACACTATGAAATGTATGTACACAGTCTTTCACAAACACACACCCTGTAACCTGTCGTAGCCACCTCTGTACTCTTGGAGGGAGGGCTCTCCCTCTTGGTTTTGGGATGACAATAAGTCCCCAAATGTTCCAAATAAGTCAGCCTCTAAGCTGGAACTGTTATTGGCTTGTTGGCTGTTAGTGCTGCTGCTGTGAAGAGGGCTCTTCAGATCGACTGGCTTTCTGTCAGGGGACTGTGGATTTTGCCCTTCCATCAGGGCCTGAGACACCCTGTGGCCCTGGCTGAAGGCCTGCAGTGCACTAAGAGAGTTGAACCCCTGGCTGCTTCCTGTGCTGCTCTACACAGACACAGACACAGAGACAGACAGACAGACAGACAGACAGACAGACACACACAGACAGACAGACAGACAGACAGACAGACACAGACACAGACAGACACAGACAGACACACACACACGCAGACACACACACGCAGACACAGACAGACAGACACACACACACACACACACAGACACACACACACACAGACACACACACACAGACACAGACAAACACAGACAGACAGACAGACAGACAGACAGACAGACAGACACACGCACACACACACACGCAGACACACACGCAGACACACACACGCAGACACAGACACACACACACACGCAGACACACACACGCAGACAGACACACAGACAGACACAGACACACACACAGACACACACACACACACGCAGACACACACACGCAGACACAGACAGACACACACACACACACACACAGACACACACACGCAGACACAGACACACACACAGACACACACACAAACACACACACACTTTGTAGTTCTTTACAAAGCTGCTGCATAATGTTTGACTCTGCGTGTGCATGGAGGCACTAACACAGCTAAGCAGCATTATTTCGGCTTGTTCTGGTAAGCTGGAACAGCATCAAAACAAAAAACCTTACTCTACAAACTACAAACCAGGAACTCCTCCTCTGGCAGCAGGCTCCACTGCCCCAAAGGCACAACTGTTGGAGGGAGGGTTTCCTTTTTGTCTGAGGATGTTGGACTTCTGAACCAAAGCAGTTTCTGTCCTGCCGCTTCCTGGAACTAACGTCAGTGATGTCAACGCACCTGCACTTTCAATGAGCACAGAACTACTCTCAGGAGGCTAAAGAAAGGCAGTTTTAGACTGAAATACACAGTGTGCTGCTGGACACTGTTTGGGTAAGTGTAAGTGGATAGACTGATGAGCTTTTCTACAGGGGATACACATATGAAAATTCTGTCACAGGTTAATCACCATTCGCTGAGACTCTAATCTGAAGTTGCGGTGTGCACATCCTTGCTCTTCATGTACAGAAGATGTATGTTGACCAAAACTGGTCAGGGTCTGAGCTGCGTTTACTCCTTCATAGCGAAAGAGTGTCTTCACCATTGTGATTAACTTCTGACTGCTGTGTTTTACTCCAATGCAATTAGGACTATGATCACCACTGAACAAAACACTTTCCATTTCTCACACACGGACTCACACACATGCTTAAGCTTTTAAACAGCACGCTGAGCGTCCTTTGCCGGAGCATCTTGTGTTTCAGGGAGGAACTCAACACACATCTGACAGAACCAAAACCCAAGCGTCAGCTCAGCAGCTAGTGTGCTTCTCACTTCAAGGTGTTATTAGGAGCTGTTAAATTCATACATATGTAAATCTGTTAAGCTGACACATTCCTTAATTATTTTTATTTACTCAGAAGACAAAGTTACCATCATGTGTTGCTGAGTCAGCCTGCTCCTTGGGCAAGACATCTCAGACAGCAGAAGGAATTTATGCAAACTAAGTTAGCTTTTTGCAAACTAGCTAGTGCAGCGGACTGCTATTAAACTTGATAAAGACAAATACTGCATGTGGTGAGTTAACGGACAGACACAACAAGTAAGTTAAAAACTAAATTTCTGCACATCTAACGATAAGTGTGTTGGAGGAAAACACCTAAAAAAGAAATGTGAAGAAACGGGCTGTAATATTTATTAATTCACAATGTCTCCTGGACCTTCTTCATGTGTCATGAAGAACTCTTCATGCCTTGTAATTGTCTACCGATTCAAACTGAGGAGCTGGTTATCAGTATTACTCAAAATAGCACTGACCTGGTCTGGGATGTTGAAGCCCACTTCCTGTTTCTCTGTTTTAACATTGGACAGTTTCGGTCCATCACCAGGTTCCATCTTGATGGCTTTATCCAGAATGCTGTTATCATCCCTGTCCAACAGATAGCGAAGCAATGCATTGTCCTTCTTTTTGGGGCTCCCTGGCTCCTGTTTTGTGAGTTCACCCAGGGTGCCCATGCTGTCCCCTGTGGCTGGCTCAGGACCAATGGAGTCTTTTCCTGTAGCCTCAGCAGTCAGCTTAGCTAGCTCCACAGGTGAGGTGCTGTTCTGCAGCAACCTGTGGAGAATTTTGTGTTTCTCCTTTAATGAGGTGGAGTGGTTGTGTCCAGCCCCACCCACACCCCCAGTCCCACTCAGCTGGTCTTTACAGCTCTGGTCCCCCAGGGGCCCCGGTGGTGAGCATGGATCAGAGGGTTCGGACTTGGTGGTAAGGAGCTGAAGCAGCTTGGTGTGCCCTTTGGTATTAAGAAGGCGGTTTGAGCCATCGCCAAACTCACCTAGGCCTTCATGACCTCCAAAGCTGTCAGGATCACCATCTTTCACTTCCCCTGGCTCTCCCTCTTGGTTTTGGGATGACAATAAGTCCCCAAATGTTCCAAATAAGTCAGCCTCTAAGCTGGAACTGTTATTGGCTTGTTGGCTGTTAGTGCTGCTGCTGTGAAGAGGGCTCTTCAGATCGACTGGCTTTCTGTCAGGGGACTGTGGATTTTGCCCTTCCATCAGGGCCTGAGACACCCTGTGGCCCTGGCTGAAGGCCTGCAGTGCACTAAGAGAGTTGAACCCCTGGCTGCTTCCTGTGCTGCTGCATACAGACCCCGGTGAGTGGAGGCCTGCTGCAGGAGAGAAAGAACCAGTTGGATGATGAGGGAGGTGGGGGCTCCCACTGTTAGCCAACATGCTGGGGCTCTGACGATGACGAGGAGATAACATGGCACCATGGGCCCCTGAAGTGACGCTTGGGCTTCCCTGGGCTGAAGGGCTGCCCAGCTTGAGGGCATGGGTATTTCCCTGAGGTGTAGGTGCTCGAGGCGATAGAGTCCCAAAACTACGTCCAGGGATACTGGCCAACGTGGAGTGGTGGGTGTTGCTGCTGACACTGGCGTCAGGGGAAGGGGAGGGACCACTCACACCGGTCGGGGTCATGGGCTTGGCCATACCCTGGCCACCTGGTACGTCCGTGGTGATGCCACACATAGTCTCCCTGAAGGGGGGAAAAAAGACTAGAATATGTACACTGTTGTCCACAGACAGATCATATGTATGGCCATATGTAAATGTATGAATTATGACAGAGTAAGGGTTGGCAATGTTCCCTGGGTAAATTTAGGTCAAAATATGGATTAAATCAGCAAGCTGCTCAAGCATTTTCTTGGCAAATTGACAAATCTTGTACAATTATTTTGTACTTTGCTATAGCATATGTGCATAGAGTGTTTGCCTTTACTAAATAATTTGCTTACATTGGTGAATAGTATTTTAAATTCAGTGAAATGTACACAATAGAAAGTTTAAATAACCCCCCTCCAGTGAAGTCATAAAGTATCATCAGTGAAAATCTCTGAAACAGTGAGAAAACAAAGTTGTACTGAGGCCAAGAGCTGTAGCAGAGAGACAGAGCTTTAAACGTGGGTCAGCTTCAGCCACACACCAAACAACAAAGCTGTTATTGTGCTCGATACCAGAGCGACACATTTTAAATGTGAAATATGTGGAAGTAAAAAGGCTAAGTTCTCACATGAAATTCTGTTGGTACATATAGCAGCGGTTTTAAATAACAGGCTCTGTCTTTAGAATCCACATTTCAGCCCCCTCCCCATTAGCAAAACCACAAACACAGAAAAAGAACATGTGATAGACACACAGACCACAGCGTCAAGAACATTATTATGTATTTAAAATCATTATGTTGTAAAATTATAGTTTATAGTATCTCAGAATCTGAGAAAAGTCAGTTTTAAGAAAAGTTATAGATTAGGGAAGAACTGGTGATTCATTGTCAAGAAAATACACACTGTAACTTGACCATTTGAACCTAAAGGAACTTTAGTCTGGATGAAAACTAATTTGGCAGACGATACTTTAATGTCACTTTACAGTACGTGTTGGTCAAGATAACTTAATGCCTCTGACAATACTGTGTCACTGTGTGTCCATCCTCGATTAGAATCTTAGGCAGAGAAAGACAAGCTGGTACCTCTGCAGAATGTGCAGGGACATGTAGAGCTGCGGTTCATTGGTGACCGAAGATCGGACCAGTTTGCTCTTGGTGTGAGCTGCGACGATGTTGCCGTCTGCCAGGGAAAATCGGTACATGGGACTAAGTGCATTGCCATTCCTCAAGACTGGAAAGACACCAACAGAAATAGAGAAAAACGTTAAACATAAACATAATAGAGTGATTATTCACCAAACACAGATTCCTAAAAAAAAAAAAATCCAAAATGAGCCTGCTCAGTACACAGTGCACTTCAGATCTCCAGGTTAACTTGGTAAACACAAAACTGACAGTGCAATTCAGAAAATATGACATAACTGCAATAGACACGTTTTAGCTGCAAAAGCCTTCATTAAATGTAGTTAATCACCTTCTTGATGGTGTTTTCTGGCGAACGATATCTCCCCATCGTTCTGCAGGTGGAACCTCTGGATGCATCGTCGAACCAAATCTTCCCAGCCTGGCTTCATGGATGCTCGCAGTAGACTGGTGTCCAGTGATGTGATCTTACCTGGACATGGAGGTGATGCTGTTAATATTAGCAGTCATGTTTTCGATGTTGGGGAGTGAGAGGGTAATCACTAGATAGTGTAAATGACTCTCACAAAAGTAAACACTGGCACAGGTGTACAACCCCCTCATCTAGCTCTACCTTGAAGGTCCTGTCGCGTGGTGAAGCTCTCATACGTGGGCATCACAGGTCTTTCTTTGACGGGGACTCTTCTTGCCACGCAGATTAGACAAGACTGGAAATCTGCATTTGTAAAAAAGAGTGAACAACGCTCATTAACATAAAATGTGCCATGTGCAATGTATTGTTACTTGCATTTTATGCATGTAAGAGCTTGTAGAGAGCAGCACAACTGATAAATATTAGGGATGTTCGATATTGGCTTTTTTACCGATATCCGATATAGTCTAACTTAATTTCTGATACCGATATAAACCGATACCAATATATGATGATGCGGTTTGGTGATGTCATCAAGTGCGCGCCGATAGACGTCCAGTTCAAAGTTGGCTCGAAAATGCAGAAGCCACAGGATATATTGCACGGTGTGTCAAACAAACAAAAATATCTCAAAAACTAAAGCTCGGATTTGTCATAGTTTGACATTCTGAGAGATAGAAGTAGCTGAAGAGTTTGTATAATATGTGCATGGTATGTAAAAGTTGTCATTAAAAGAGTAAAAACCAATACCGATAATTTCCAATATTACATTTTAATGCCAATATCGGCCGATATTAATGGTAGGCCGATAATATCGGACATCCCTAATAAATATAGTACATTTTTCTTCATTATTCAAATTTAGATTTATATAAAAATATACTAATTACATATACATATAAAACATACATAAAGTAGACTTTGTCAGGCAGGAAAAATAGTGTTGGATTGCACTCTATTGTGCAATTGTGCTTAATGATATAGCTGCTCAACTAGAGCCTCATGCCTCCTACCAACCATTATTTTTTACCATCAAGCCTCAACACCACAGCAACGTCAAACAGGACAACACTGACATCAGGCTCAATACTGATGTCAAGGCTGAGAGTCTGAGTCAAAGCCTCAATCTAAACATCAGTCTTAACCTGCAGCCCCCGTCTGTCCACCAGACAGCCTGCTCCTGGATGGGAGGACAGACTGGCACAATATCTGGCTTTCAGACATCTAAAATTAGAGCGCCAGACAGATTCTTTCCCTAGTGTGCATTTGTGTGTGTGTGTGATAAGATAAGATGGGAAGATGACAAAGTGCCACACGCTAATTAGTCTCTCCCGGTGGATGGGAGGGAAAGTAGAGAGAAGTAGTGATGAAAGGAGGACAGGTCACAAGAGACTGGGAGACAGGAGATGGAAAGAGTGATGGTAAAAAGAAAGTTAAAAAAGTTGGAAAAATGAAAAAGAAAAAAATAATATCAAGAATTTAGTGGGGAAGGTAATAGACCTAAACTAAAAATCCTAATCAAAGATGACTAACAAACAACAAAGATGGAGTAAAGTAGTAAAAGCAAGAGAAACAAAGTGTACGTCAGAGACAATACTGTACCTTCTCCCTCTTCTTTGATAGACTTGGGTTCAGAGACAGCAAAACACTGCATGGTCTCATACTTCTGCTGCGGCGTTTCCTGCTGGTCAGGGGCCGGCCGGGCTTCACCATCGGCATGAGGGTTGATCAGCATACGACAGTTAAAGGTGTGGCTGTTCCTGTTGGAGGAATCGCTGCTCTGGTGATTGACTGGAAGTCAAGGAGAGACGCCAAACCAAAGAGGCAAAGTTAGAACTAGAAAAGGGGAGATAATGTTTGGCATTCTAGGTAATACACACTAGACAATAAACATACTTATACTTAAACATACTTATTACAAGTACTATATAATATACCTGCGACCACGTACCAGCTACTTGTTTTTAGGTTAAAATATCAGCAGCGACAGCTCACATCAGCTGTTGCTAACTAAAGTTAATTCATTGTGTATACAAGGTAAGAGGTATCACTCTGTGTCTCTGTAGTTGGAAAAACTCTCAAAACGTAGCAAGGCATTTGTTTCAGAATCTCCCTGTTAAAATTTTTATATCATGCCAATAATTCAAGGTTTAGTTCTTTATCAGGACCATGACTGTTGGAAAATAAGATATGACAAAGTCAGTAGGCTAATGGGGTGATTATCAAAAGGTCACATGGGCCTTTGTAAATGGCGTTGTAAACATCACTCAGTGTTTATGAACACTGTTCCATGCACAACTATATGTGTGCTGGCACAGCATTACTGCCGGCTGTCATTATTTCCTTGTGCATCTATGAATGCCGTCCTGTACAGTGACAAAACAGCTGGTGCAAAAAAAAGCTATTTTCCTGGCAAACGGACACCGTGCAGGACGGCATGTGCACAGCACACTGTGACCAGCCATCTGAAATCACTTCTCCAGTAGATCATGTACCAGTTAACCTGCTGTGGTTCTTACCCAGGCTCTTGGGCAGAAGGTTCTTGATGAACTCGGCGTGATCTCCAACATGCAACACACTGTAGACGCTGGTGTTCATCAGCTCTTCCTGCTGGTAGCGCAAATACTGGCTGACGTTCTCTGAGACAAAAACTATGTTGCCCTCCAAGTTGACCACAAAGAAGAAGCCATCCAGAGCCTGATGGATAAGCAGAGAGAAGAGGAATAAAGGGACAGGAGTGGATGAATATAGAAAGAAGAAGAGAGTTTGGAGAAAGGGAGAAGACAAGAAAAACAAAAAATGAAAGACAAGTGCAAAGAACAGGAGGAAGAGGACAAAGTAGAGGGAGGTATGAGGAATAAGTAAATGTAAAGGCCATCAGTAAAGAAAGAAAGGAAGACGAGAAGATGAAAAAGAGACAAAACAAAAGAAGATGGCGGAGAAAGAAACAGAACATTAATTAAAACTCATCTGAACTTTCCACCCAACACTGATTAGTCTCAGCAGAAGTGAATGGAAAACGTCAGTGTGGGTTTGACTAACTGCTAAAAATAATGAACCAAACACCATTCAGAGTTTAACCATTTATCATTTTCACATAACCTTAATTTGGGGCTTTTTGATGTATAGTAAACAGTGTCTTCCTGTAGGGGCAAAAAGGAAATTTGCGTTTCTAAATCTCTCCTGAAGAAAACAACACAAAAAAATCTACAGTGTGTATGTCACATTTGACCTGAAGATAAATGAAGACAGCTGCAATTATTTTGTATTTGGGAAAGCAAGGCTAAGGCCCCCAACTCAAGGTTTTAGTACTTCAGGAATGATGTTGTGACAACTGTGCGCTTGCGGTGTGTTAAAGGCGCTGGTCCATCCAATGTGTATTTTAGTGCTTACATTCCTGTCAACTCAGCATTTTTCAACTACAGTAAATGTAGCGACGATGATTTGTCCCTTAGCCAGACACCTGTCTACACAGGCCTCCTGTACGCCTGCCTGCATATCACCCCAACGCTGGTGCAGAATAGAAACTGTTTTGGCTTTAATTATGTTTCATTATGTTTCATGGACACCTGAGTCAACGTTGAGGCTGATGAAAGCTATATAACCTGTATGTGTGTGTGTGTGGCCACACTCCTCCTCTTCTATTCTAATCTGGCTTTTCAGTAAGGTATTTATACGTCATTAGTTCCCATGCTATAGGTCACCACCCCTGGACACACATGCGCTTCTGCTTGCCAGAGGAACCCTTATCTCTCTGCGTCACTCTGCGACTGCCACGCCATTTAAAGTCAGAAAGACTCTTTAAATGTATTTAAGATAGTAACATATAGAGGTAGGAAACTCCTCCAAGTGAAAGACCTGTAACATCTGTAACACTCTCACTTTACAGAAAATGTGCATTTTGAAATATACTATGATTTAATTAAAATTGTTCACTTCTTCCTGCCTGTTGTGTCAAATTGATGCCTAAATTGAAGTTCAATTACTGGTCACTGGTATCCATGGAAATATTTTTCTGGTTTTCTTTTTTTCTTCTGAGCGTCAAACAGGAGCTGCACCTACCTCCAACATCATGGGTCCAAGAGTGTCTTTATCAATGACCCCCTGTCCTGTGGAGGAGACATCAGCTTTCTGCACCTCCTCAGCATCAGCCACGGGAGCTTTTTCTGCATTAAGACAATAAGAAGCAAGGATAAAAGGAGGTTAAATCGCGTGAGGACTAGATTTCACTAACGTTCAGTGGTTCACTGAAAGCCAAAGGGCTTTTTTCCCCCTCAACAACAATAAATAAAAACTACATTTCAATCATCATATGACACAGGCAGAAAACAGATTTGTTGTATAATTACTTTTAAGGAATTTAGTGAATGCCTGACTCACTGAATATGTGGTCAGAGTTCAGGCTGCACATCAAAAGAAACTCGTATAGAATGGAGTGAATGACTGTATGTTTATCACACATAGTGAGTTTGTTTTCTTGGAAAATGAAACTCTTGACTGTTGCTCTGCCTCTTAGCCTGTATTCTCTTTTCTCAGAAAAACACTCACAGTGTTGTCTGTGTGACGACGCTGCCTTCAGGCAAACGCACACCCACTCGCTCATTTTGTGATTCCATGTGCACTGGGACCTTTCACTGACTGCATTTATTGGCTGGCGGATCCTTCACATGCAAATATAATCTATGAATCAGTCTGGTGATGCACTGTTAAACCCACTGCCTGGAATGTCACAGAAAGCAGGTGTCACTGAGGTAAATACTGGTACAATATAGACATTTATAGTCATATTAGAGACCAGTGTTCACTCTCCTCCGTGGCTGTACCACTGTACTGTTAAGCCTCCCATGGCCCCATTAGACCACATAGCTGAAATTCCTGCTGTGGGACCAGAGCTGCACAGAGTCATCAGCCATTAAACCCTGTCACTGCGGAGCCTAGAGTGGCCGTCATGTAGGTTGGAGGGTATTAAATCAATAAAATGATGACACTGTTGTTTCCACATGACCCTTCTGTGTGTTGATGTTTCGAGCCTAAATGCCCCATTTGCTTCAAACATCTTCAAACATGCGTCTGAGTGATTTTGTGTACATTTGACATGGATGCATGGCATTAATGTGACTAGCAGTCCATGAAGGTGAGGGCAGCTGACACAGAGGAGAAAATCAAAGCAAGATCTAAACTAAAGTATGGTGCCATTGCTGTCATTCTTAAGTTGTGTAAGAATGATTCATTAACCAGCTAGTATGTGCTCCAGTCTGCATTATGGACACATTCACAGCTCATTAGCTTCCAAACATTTATCAAGTGCTCCCATCAAACAAAAGAAGGCTGAGCAGCAGATCCTACAGATAAGAAAAGTTCATCTTCAACAAATTAGGCAGGAAAAAAAAGTCCATGTTTCCAAAATTAAACAGAAAAAAAAAAGACACAATGTATTACCAAACACAGATACGATGACCAAGATTACTTCAAATGGCCTAAAAGATACAAAACTGTTTCAGGCAAAACCTGTCTAGAAATGACAGGTTGTCTCAGTTGTAGTCCTTTTACATATGTGTGCCCAGGGCCCGTTTCTCACCTGTCCATGAGTGAATGATGTCTGTTTTCTAAATATCCTTAATGAACGTATGAGCAGAGTTTACTATAAACAAAGACAGTCACACATCTCCACATTTACAACGTTTGATTTCACCTGTGGTTTCAACTACAGATCTGTGACCAGTAAAGGTTTGTGTTTTGCTCTGTTTTTCAAATTCAATACTCTGTCATTTTTCAGCGTTTGCTTTCAAACCAAACACAAGCACAGACACACCGTGATTACAGGGTCGTTTCTTTCCAACAAACTGACAAGTTGACAGAAATCGCACAGTAAACACCTACACAAATGCATACATTATTAGGGACACCTAGCTAAAGCTAACAAACGGTGACACAACAGAACAGTAACAAATCATCCCTCCATGAAAACGATGATGTTCAGTTTTCAGTTCAAACTGTTTTTAGAAACAGTGATGCTGGTGAATTGTACTTACATGTTTCTATTCTGTCCTATATTTAATGCGATTGTGGATTTCCAGTTTTCCAGTTATGCTGATGATACTCTGCTATACTATGGTCTATGTCTATATGCTCTGAGATAAAAATGAATTAATAATAAATAAATTATAATGATTGGTTTGCTCTGATACAGATGTCATTGTTAGCCAGGCTGGGGGCATTATGTTGTCCATTAGTTCATCCAGACAGCCAATTGGTTGCGAACATGATATCTAACACTTGGAGAAAATTCCTAAAATTTGGCACAAATGTCGTCATTGAACTCAATGAAATCATTAGATTTTTGTGGCCAAAGGTCAAAGGTCAGTCTAACTTCACATTCATCCAGATCTTGCAGCCCATTCTTGTGAACGCGATATGTGAAGAATGCTTCACATTAAATTTGGTTAAACTGTCCATTTGAAGTTATTAACGGTTTGGATTTTTGGTGGACAAAGGTCAAAGGTCAAGGTCACAGTGACCACACATTGATCCAATTCCTGTGACATCTCAGGAAGTTGTACAAATTGTCACTTGGGGTCGAGGATATACCGTTTAGATTTCGGTTGATGAAATGTCAAATGGTCAAGGTCACTGTGACATCATGTATGGCCCAGTAATTCTAGTTTCTCTCACGCCCCAGTACTCTGTAATAATATTTTAGTGGAAGTTGGACAGACTGATTCATGCCTTAAACGTTTGCATGCATTGATCTCTTGATCTTTTGACTGTATCTTATGCTTTTATTATGATATATAATTATAAAAATAAATTGTATTGTATCGTATTGTATATAATTAATATACAATACGATAACTATATACTGTACATATTTTATCAGGAAATATTTGAATTGAAATAATTTGTTAATATTATTATTTTTCCATTACTTTTATATAGATGTACTCGACTGCCAACTGACTGTAGTTAAGTATTTGCTTTTGTGCTTGTTCTCTGAGAACTATTACATGCTCCATTACATGGCCAACCATGTGGTCTCTCTTGCACAAAACAAAACAACTGAATTATTGAATGTATTATTCATTACATTGTCATGATCTACATGATTCTGCTGGTTTGATTTTATAGACTGTTCTTTTTTGTAAAAGTTTAGTTTAAAATAGAGTGTGTAGGTTTATATGAACTGCACCTCATTAGTTAAACACTGTACTATGACAGCTGGACCAAAGGGTGCTCTGACAAACTGTGTGACTTTATTATCCATGTGTGAGTGTGCCTGCTTATTCAGCTGTTGTTTTCAGACACAAACAGTGTAACAGCACGTGGACACCAACTGGTGGAACGTAGGAACAAAAAAAAGCCCCAAAAAACAGAGGATTACAAAATAAGCGATGGGGAGAGAGAGAAGAAAGAAAAGAAAGAGAAGAGGGTAGAAAAAGGATGGAAGGAGAGGTGACAGAAAGAGGGGAAAGCAATGTAAAGGAAACCAAGGTTGTTGAGCAGGGATGAAAGATAGATAAAAAAAAAAAGGTAAAGACATAAAAATGGAAACGGACAGAGTGAGGCGATGAAATTAACAAACACAAAGATCAGAATCAAAGAAGAAAAAGTGAGGAAGAAAGATAGGAGTCAGAGAAGAGTCAGAGAAACTGAGCCGGGCAGCTGATCTGCCTGCTTTCCTCTGCAGATTTACATCATGTTGGTCAATGACAGCTCTGTCATTCTTTATCTTCACCATCACCATCATCTGGGCTGACACTCACACACATATACTGTACATTTCCTGTTTACATTTCAGTTTGTCGATTCTGCTTTAGGTCCCAAACGACGACTGATAAACACGACAAGAGCAAGAGTTTGGAAGGTTTTTAATTTTGGACAGTTTGTACTTTTCTGTCATCACCACCCATTAGGTGTTGAATGCATATTAAAAAAGACTCCAAAGGTGTTATCACAGTCACATTCTGTCTGTATTACTTGGACAGCTACTTTTTTAATTGTGTTTTTTTCTTGGTTCACGTCCTCACTTTCTACAACAATCACATTCTCCTCTGGCACTTCTTCCATGTTTGTGGTTGTGAGAATAGAAACGTTGTCAAACTATCATTAGGAAAAAAATTCTTTCTTAGATGTTTGATGAACTTTTTTTGATTTCCTGTCAGCAGTACCAAAGCAGATACAGTAACTGCTGGGCTTCTTTGAGTCTCAAATCAAATAGAGTGGAACATTTTTGGAACATTATACCAAACTGTTTAGCAGGCTAATTAAGTCTCAGCCAAGACAGTGAATGCAGCCCCCTTAAACTTAAAATTCTATCACTCCAGCCGAGGATGATACCAGGTACGTTCAAAGTACGGAAAAGGTATGGTAGACCAAAAAGATGCAGAAGATGTAGGCATAACAGTGTGGCTTTGCTAGGCAAAGATAACAGAACATCTGGATTCTATTATCACTCTTAGTAAACTAAAGAGGATCCTCACCTTGCTCCTTGATCTGCCTGATCTGCTTCACAGTTTCTTTGAGGATGGCACATTTATCCGGTTTGACGTTGAGATCATCCATGTCGTTGATGTTGGCGAAGATAAGCTCTGCCAGCTCTTCAATGTACTTGTTCTCCTGCTCCCGGTTCCTCCGCTCCGTGCTCCTCTTAGGGCTAGAGGACAAGGAAGGAGACGAAATATGTGCCAAAAATCTATTAAATGTATATCGAACAAAAACGTAATTGTCTACAATAATCGATTTATGGCTTTGTCACAAGATTGTGCAGCCCTAATGAGTATCCACTAAATTCTAGATGTAATGGTTTGACAGACTTCCTTCCTAGCATGAGTTTGTGCAGCGATTTTTTGAAGCACTGAGACAACCACACTACAGCAGGAGCTACAACAACAGCGTGTCCTCATTGTCACCTCAGTGCATGCACCTCAGTACATTGTCAACCTTCATACATCCTCCCCGACAATATAAACACAACATTTGTTAGCCCTTATATAAACTGGCGCTGGGAAAAACGCTGCAGCAGCATATTTCTACATCGACTTGCGAGAGCCTTGACTCGTTTCACTAACCTCTCTCCCTCTCCTTTCTTTGTCTTTCACTGCCTGAACAACACTTCACCAATTTAAAAAAAATCGTTTTATGTTTAATTTGTGACAAGGTATTAGTCAAATAATTAGTTGCTCAAAATAAAAAGCAACTTTTAACGTTTTCTTTCAAAGTGGAATAAGAATCAGAAGCAGGAATCCAAAAGGACTAAATCAGAAGAAAACCTCTAAATGCCAAACAACCATACAAGACCAATGAGGATAATTAATAGTGAACTAAAATGTGCTCTGTTCCTGTGTGCAGCACTGTCTATGATGCAGCACATCTTTCTGAATGAATGAGGCCCTACATTTATTAATGGAAACAAAGGTGGAAGGAGGTAGCTGTGGGTGTGTAGTGGACACACAAAGCACACGACTGTAACACGGACCCGCGTTTCACTCCACAGTCCTGTCTGGCGTTACCTTTAGCCCAGAACAGCACTTCAGTTAAAGTTAGGGAAAGGTTGTGGTGCTGTTTTAGTAGGTATATAAACACTGTGTGTGTGTGTATGTCCTGTTCTGTAGAAAGTTATTATAAAGTACGGAGAGTATTATTGTTGTGCTGAAGTTTTGAGGTAATCAGGAGGAAGAATGTGTTGCCATTACAGTGAGGATTTATTGGTGTTTCACTAAAAATGTAGTGAAGCTGTGGACGGCGTACAAAGGTCTTTACCTGGGCCCCAGCAGGTCTGCCTGACAGTCCTTCCTCTTCAGAGACTCCCCCCCTCTTGGGGGCTCCGGTGTGTTCCCCCCTCCACTACTCATCTTCAGTAAATATCAGCACCTAGAGTCAGAGAGATGGACACAGCAGAGAGCGGGCATTTTAGTTTGAATACTATTTAGAAAAGTCTTTAATGATTCTTTTAAAACTTCACCTACTATGTACAGACAAGAAGGAATGTGCTGAAGATGTACAGTACACAACCTGTTTGAATGGTGCATAATCAAACAGGGAGTGTGCTCGTGACTCAGGAACACAATGTACCATTGTAATGTGGCTACAGGCAATATGTAGGAGGCCCAGTGGGAATTACAGTAGGTGTCAATAATTACTTCAGTTAGAAATAGCTAATTCATGTAGGCATTCACGCTGTGCCTATGTGAACATTTCTGGCATTTAAGCTGAAATCTTCAATATTCAGAAGCTGTAAGGTTGAGGGCCAAATTGTCTGGAGAATATGTTTTATTAACCTGACAGTACTGTGTAAAAATAAAAGAACGAAAATATAGGTATGTGGGAAGAGATTAAAAATGTAACACTCGCTGTATATGGTCCCCTCATGCTGCTAGACCTCCTACCGAACACAGACTCCATTTAACTCTGTATTTGTCTTTGTTGGAGTTTAACAACAGCGTTTAACCATATCAACAAGTGTCAATCTTAGTTAGCACTGAATAAACCCCTTATGTGAATGGCTGGGTTTTATACGTTTGCAGTTGACTCGTTCCCGGTGATCTTTCCTTTACTTTTGTAAAGGCTGTTGGATTGTGAATTGAATTTTTAGTTTCTACTTCTGTCACAGTTACAGCTATTCTTAAAATGTAGATATGGGCCATCTGGCCAAATGAACATTTGAATTAGAATCACCATCTAGACGGTGATCCTTCTTCACAATGATGACATATAATGCAGACTACAGCCAAGCAAGAATAACACAGCTGTATACTACACTATATCACCACACTCCGGCTTCGTTCCACAGTTCAAACACATGCTCGTTACGTTATCTGGTGGCTCTAAATTGCCCATAGGTGTAAATGTTTGTCTCTATATGTCAGCCCTGTGATAGACTGGCGACCTGTCCAGGATGTACCCAGCCTCTAGCCCAGTGTCAGCTGGGACAGGCTCCAGCACTTCCGTGACCCTTGAGAGGACAAGTGGTTAGGATAATGGATTTATGGATGACTGTGGTACACTTTATTTCCCAGTAACCACTTGCTTAATATACTACAGATCCGGATTCAGAACTAATTTTGATTTGACCACGGTTTTCCTGGAGAACATGTCTCACTCTACCTTGGAACTACAGAAATATTCCGCCTTGATTGTTAGGTAGTGATGCAAAGTTCACCAAATCCTGAAGTGTAAGTGGCCCAACTGGGTCAAACCCAAACTGCTGGTATTTACACTCTGATTAAGTCAGTTCTGCTGATGTCAATGAGATCAAATCTGTTTAAACCATATCAATAAAAACGCCTTTAATTTACCAAAGTGTTTCATTTTGTAGACATAATCTTGTTCTACTTTCATGATATCATTGACCATCATTATTTTATCAGCTAAGCTTGTTACTAAATAGAGTTTTTTTATGGAATTAAGAGAGTAAACTCAGAGATTATCTCCTAACACGATTACAGACTGAAGACTGCTTCGCTTTTGAATGTGGCAAATCTTTGCTTGTGTACACAATCAGACAGTGATGAGGCAGAGTCTAGCAGAGAGAAGCAGTATATGTCGAGGCGGCAGGCCTTCAGTGGGCCAACACATCACCTGACTGTTACATAACAGCCAGTCTGTGGGGCTGATACTGAGCAGATGAAGGCAGGAAACAGGGATAAGGGAGTGTGAGAACAACACAGAGGGGGTGGGAGAGAATGGAGATGAGAGAAAAGGGGATAAAAATGGTAATAAAGAATGGACAGAAGTGGAAGGAAAATATAAACCATGTATTAAGGGAAAGAGCAGCAGAACAGCAGATAGGAAAAGGATCAAACAGATGAACAACGGGTTTATTGGTGCCTACATGAAACATATTCTTACACAAGTTAGTGCAAATGTTATGAAATAAGATCATTTGTGTGGATTGGGGATGATGGGAGGAATAAAATGGGAGGGGGCATCTGTTGCTCTGAATAACCAGGCCTCAGGAAGAGGAGAATATGGCCTAATTACACCACGAGAGAGAGAGAGAGAGAGAGAGCAGGAGGAGGAGGAGGAGGAGGAGGGGGAGGGGGAAAAATGGCCAATAAAAATATGTTTCTGCTAAGTGGTGTATTTGGCTCCGCTTGTGCTGATAGTTCCCATAATGCTCGGAGAGCCCTTGTTAATCTGCTGTTATTACCAGTCAGCTAGTTAGCAACACATCTTGCTGTTGCCAAATTTTTAGCCATGCTAGCAAAACGGCTCGAGGGAGAGCAACGTCTGTTGCTGAGGTAATGTAAGTACTTACAATACAGAGGAAAACACTGTACATTTTACTCCACTTAATTGATTTGACAGCTTTAATTACTTTACAGATGTACTCACCATAAAACATAATCAACAATAACTGAAGTATAATAATTTATTAACCACCTGTCAGTACATACAATCATTAAAATCAGCTCCGCTTTTATAACCTATAGTGTTATCTACACAGAAGTAAACATGATATCAAATAACTTGAATATTAAAATACATCATTTATTTTCCTGTCACAACAGCTGCTGTTCTTGTTCCACACCAAGTTGCCATAGTAACAGACTTTTTTTTATTTCTAAATATTTTTCACCTTTGAAAGTTTGTTTGCGCTTCACATCACAAATGTGAAATGAGTTCACAGTAAATATTTTTTAAGTAAAGAGTTTCAATTCTGTTTAGTCTAAATTAAATTGTCACCTAAATTACCTACCTACTCAAATTAAATCCAGAGAAATAGACTTTCAGAAGTCTTTGCAGAAGACTCTTTGAATCTGTACGTAAATACATCTTAAAAAGGCTGGGTCATTCCAATCTTCTGCAGAAAAACCTCAACAAATCTGGACTAAAGTCAATTTTAGACAATGTACTTACTACTCCAACTTGAGCAAAGTACATCTTTTAGGAAATTAGGCATTTGTTTGTCTCTTTTGGTGGAAAGCAGGTTATTACTATTAACCTGGATCACTAAAGTCAGTGAAGTAGATACACATACGTGGAGAGACACACATGGCCTTGCCTGTGCACACAAACGCACACAATGAATTAACACTAATGCAGCCTGCGACAAAAAGCCCTTGTCCCATTCAAGCCAATACTAATGCAATCAGAGGAGCCAAGAGGTTCGCAAAGTGAAGCCATGTACAAACAATTTGAGCTGGAGAGAAGAGACGAGGCCACAGGGTCAAACCACCCATTAAGGAATTAAAGCTGAGGATTGACCACTCCGTCTCCAATGGAAACCCTCCTTAGTTTCTTTGTTTTGGGTTTCTGAAAAAGAGGTAGTGACTGAGCGAGCCTTTCACACGTGTGATTTTCTTTATTCTGTTCACTACTTCACATGTAGCCCTTTCATGTTAATGTTACTTTACTTTGGAAAATACAGAGAAAAGCTGTAACGTTGTGCTGTAATAATTTCTGTTCCCTTTGAAAAACACTACCCCCAATGATACCTCTAGAATAACACAGAATGTACCGTTTCATCTCCATCGTTTGTTGACAGTAATCATATGAATGTGTCACAGGTAACTCTGCGGTGGTTTGGTTACATAAAAATACTGAGGTGACATATTGCTACTTGAACTTCAGCTAGAGATGCTTTAAGAGCATTAAGGAATACTTCCTTAAAAATAAACCATTCCCTTAACCTCTAACGTTTAGTAGTTGAGTTTCCATTCAACTCAAACTTAAAGTGCTGAACCTTCATACCTGCATTCACTCTACTGGATGGTGGCTTCCATATGGGTTCAGCTGTGTTATCATTTAACTACAAACCGTCTTTCTGGTCTGTTCAGCTTTCAAGGAATATCCCTGTGGCTTCTACTTCCTGGTATATTACAGGCGACAGGGAGCAGGTAGGTGTCAGATTACAGCCAGATGGAGGTCAGGTGCAGAAAGAGCTAACTAATAATAATCATTTGCAGCAACATATTTGACAATAATTATGAAGTATGTTTAAATCATCTTAATATATAACAATTTGAATGTGCCTGCTACTTTGTGTGTGTTCTCTTCCAGCATGTGATGTCTGATCAAACTGTACGTTGGCTGGTATTTTTTTCGTTTCAAAGGTGCAAGACGAGTTATGCAAAATTCTTGAGACACAAAACGAAGTATGTGGAATACTAATATGAGTCTTGTGTGTGTCGCACAGCTCGCACATAGATACCACACAAAGTGCAGGAAAGTTTGTTAATAGAGTGCAGATAATTACAGGACATGCTGTGCATTGGGGAATTGTTTGAAAGCTGAATAAACGTTGGAAGTGGAAGATGTGAAAATCAGCATTTGCATGACAGACTTACTCTGACCAAATGATTGTTGTCATGGAAGTAAAACACACTACGGGTGGTGATTAAGTAATGAGTCATCCTCAGGCCTTTTTAGCTTGTAACAAAAAAATTGACACTGAACACAAAGTCTTATGTAATGATTGACAGCACAAAATTAAAGCTAGCATGTATTTGCAGGGATAGCAGCAAATCTCTATCTGTATACTTGATGTAATGAAACCTTTACAGTGTGGTTCCTATTTACAAAAGGGACATTACACACAGTAATAATCAGGTTTGACCCCCACAATAAATTAAGTTGATTATTTCATGTTTCCACTCCATGCTACTGTCAACTAAGAAAAAAATGAATTATTAAAGGTACTATTGAAGGAGCTGAACAGCATCTCCAACCTAAATGATCAGTTACTATTTAAACATATGTCAGTTATTGGTATCCTCTGATAGAATCTATAGCAGTGTTTCACCAAAATGTGCTCTCAGTTTTCCACATACTCAGGATATCTGACTTTAATGGAGAACACAACAGAAATCAGGCTGATCTCTTGGAGGATGTAAACATGACAGGGACAGCGGTGCTCAGAGGTGGGGCCCTCCTCCCTTTGGTGTCTAAGCTTCTGTCAAGGCTGTAGTCTAAGCCTGCAAACCCTGCCGTCCGCCACAAGCATAAAGTAGATTTAATACCCTACTGTAGCTGGATTAAGAACACTGGCTTCTGTAACACTGAGGGGCCAACACCATATGCACACGGGTGTGTTTGTGGATCTCTGCTGCATCGTCAATACGTCCAATCTCTTTATGTACATCTCTGCTGTTCGCTGCCACGGTGACACTGCTCTGAGCCAGTGGCTTTATGGTGGGCGGTTTACTGCCTGTTGACAACTGGCATTTTGTTGATGTAGCCAGCTTTAGACCATCTCTGAGATATCAGACAAATCTATCCAGAATCACCATCAGATGTATTGGCCACGTATGGTTTGCACATATAAGGAATCTGACTCCAGTTTCTAGTGGCTCTTCGCCCTTACAGTAAGTTTTACAGTAACAAGTTTGGACACACACAGGAAATACCCTGTTTTCATAAAAACATTGATGTCGTCAGTGTTATCATTGCAAGAGGGGTTTCTAATGATCACACAAAGACCATTCAACACATGGTGAGTGTACAAGCAGGTAGGTGACTTAAAAATAATTATATACTTTGTACACAAACTCCCAGTGCCTGTGTTAAAAAGATCCAATGCAGCGTTAACATTGTATTTTGAGGCCCCTGGGTTGTCTTTCCTGGGAGACACTGTTTACTGGAGGAGAAACAGCATTCGTGGCATGATTTGATCTCAAGTACAGGCGTCATGTGTTGGGTACAACACGGTAACACGGTATGATTACAGTTACATACGGCCTTGTTTGAGCAACGTGTTTGAGCAACTAGACAGGAGAAACAGGAAGACTCACTATAACATCCATGCTGAACATGGTCAGGTAGCACGTACTATTATCCAGTTACCTCTGAATCTGTGACCATAATCTTGTATGTTATTCAGGTTGAACTCAACACGCATCAACTTACGAATGTATGTCTTAATTCAGAAAATCCAAAGATGAGTGTATAAGCACCAAATATGTCAGGACTTATTCATCCAATAGAGTCACTACACTCCTAAAACGTCACTTCTGTCTTCAAAAATTCTAACCTTTCACTTGGAAGCCAGAAAGCTCCCCTGAGCAGCTGATCCTGGATGTATACTTGTGAGTACCCAGTCCCTTAAAGCAACATTAGGCCTAAACTGAAGTGCTGTATTAATCGTTATAACCAAGGAGAGATTATTTCAGATTAGTTATTCCATTGCCTGCTTATATCAAGCCCTTATTTAGAGCTTAATTGGAAATCTCCCCTAATATGGCATTAAAACACAGGATTTAGCAAAAGACAGAGGCTAACAATGTATGTCTCTGTTAATGTCATACAGATGCCACAACACAATCCAACACCAAGCCACACAATGAACATCCAGGTTTGAGGAACAAATGAGTTAATTTGCTCAATCAGACATTAACAAAAAGGCCCATTTATCTAAAAAAATAAAGTTTATGATCAGGTCGTCCAAACACTGGCCCTGTCATGCCACCTGATTGCCCAGTTTTATTGAAATGTAAAAAAACACAACTCTCGACACTGTTGTGCTGAAATGGAAGACAAACAACTTTCTGTGTGCTGAGAAGTGAGTGCCCATAAAATTCAAGATGTAACCAATCACCCCACACACACGCACACACACCATGTCTTCTGATCTCAACAAACACAGGTGAGCAGCTGTGTAAGTGAGAGCTCATCACAGCCCAGTAGCAGCAACGACCATGGGATCAAGCACTGGGACAGAATGGAAAGAGACAGATTTAAACATTTTATGACTTGCTGGCTTACAGGCCACTCAGCCAGCAGCTGCACATGTAGCTTCATGTAATGCGAGAGCGTGATCGATTATAGACCTGAATCAATAACATTGAACATGGCTGCCCGGATGCTAACTCATTTGTGAGTAAACGCATATTCACACAGGCACACAAAGGCACACTCTCACTGCACACCACTCGGACTAGCAAACATTGTCACTCTAACACACAAAATCTGGTGCCTTCGAATTTACACTAGAGTGCAAGAAGGACAACAGAGAAACATTTGTGTCCCAGATCTGTCCAGTGATCAAACATCTGGAGCCTGCAAAAGACCCACATGCATGGAAAAGCACAGGCCAGGATGTGAAGTTTGTACAGAGAGAGAGAGAGGGAGGGTGGGTGGCGCTTTGTTTATTGTCAGTAACACTTGGGGCTCTATTTTCCTGCAGGCACAATGCTATTGCTATGGCAAACACAGTTTTGATACAATTTTTGCATCTGTGCCTAATTTCCTGGCACCAAACTGACACGTTCTCACCTATGTAGAGTCACTCTCAGAGTCAGAGGTGGACACACACTGTAGACCAAATTACTAAAACCATCTCTCAAATATTTTAAGACTGAGAAAGATTACAAACAGTATCAGCTGCATTTGCAGAGACTTCACTATGACTACTTCATGCTGTGAGTGAGCCGTCTACAACCGCAGGATAGATCAGGAACTCACTGTAAATGATGTAATAGACAGTCGGTGTAGACATAACCCACCTGTTACCTGCAGTTCATTCTGAACTTAATGTAAGGTCTGACCAATAATTACATCCAGGCTGCAGCAGCAGGTGGGCAGTGACAATGGAGAACAATGGAAAGAGGTAACAAATGATAAAAATAAATAAAGCGCACTGATAGTGCATGCAAACGCTGAAACACCCTCCATTATTTCAGTCAATTATCTTCACATAAAGTGCACAGTCACGCCTCTCAAAAGTCCTGCACACTTTATGCAGCTTGGATACCTTCATCACATGTGTCGATGAGACACTGAGATTTAATGTGAACTGCCAGGCTGCAATGCAGACATAATAATGCCTCATTCAATATACAATTTCTAACAATGCTCATGAGAAAAAATCCAACCCTAATCTAGAGGAGGCGAGCCCATGAGAACGATGAGGGCACCGTATGTTCAGACGTGTTGTTGGTGAGATTTATGCACATGGATGAAACTATGATACAGTAATGTAAGTACCCACTCCTGCCACGCTTGCAGATGTAGTTCTTCTGATATTAATGTCAATTGTTTAAAGTTTTCACCTCCTAATAGACATGCTGTGGTGGCTGGAGATTAGTCTGATCTTTGTCTGAAGCCAAAGGAAAAAGTTTAATGCAATATTGCATTAAGTTACTGAAGCTAACTGAGGCTAGCCTGAACAACACCTCATGACTTCAGCGCCAGTTGTGGTGCTGTGTAGTTCTCTTTCGAAGCTTTGAGTTGTTCATGGAGATGACCCTTTTCTCTCTCAGACCTCAGGCTCTCGTTTTCTCTCTCCCTCTCTCTCCACTGCTGCTTTTAAAGGGAACGAGTGGAGCTCATGTAATTAGTCATTACTGAGTCTCCATGCTTTTAGTAATGGCTCATGTGTTGTGCTACATGCAACTCTCAGTGATATGCTGACTCAACTGATGGTAGACAAATAAATAAACTAACAGGACGAGTCACACAGCTTAAAAAAAAGAAGTGCAACACAAAATGAAAGTAAAAACACTTAGGAGATACTGGAGGAGGGTCACATTGTTCTATTGGCCTGGAGGTCAAACTCCACCTTCAACTCGCTGATTGACTTATCTGCTAGTCGTAGAGTCAGACACAGCTGAAGTGACTCTGCAGTGTGCATATGAAAGGTTTCCCTGGAGAACATTTCTGAATAAAATGCATATGCTGCTCAGTATCTTCGCAGCACCGAGGTGTCGCTTACTTCTAGGTTCCTTTGTGAGAATATCATGTATTTCAGATGCTGCATAGTATTTATTCTAAAATGACTTACACAGAGCTAACGACTGACTTGATAGAACTGTAAATTCAGTCCTGTGAGTTATTCCTCGTACGCAGAGAGAACCTGCTGCTTTCTGAATGAGTGTCAACAACTGTTGTTAGTGAGGCTGAGCAAACTGAGTAAACAGTTGGTTAGACCTCAGGTGACAGAGCAGCTACTGGCCTGCTGACTGGGCACTCTTTGCGTGTGTGGGTGATCAGTCAGTCAAAACCACTCCCCCACAACACATATACACACTGTGTCAAAACCACAATAATACATGACAGTTCAAAGTTCAAGTCTGACTAAGACAGTCCTGCACACTGCCAGAAAGAAACAACCACAGTGTGGTAGAAAAACTTACTAAACAGTATTATTACTACTACACAATTCTCTTTTGTTTTACAGTTTAAGAAGTAGTTTGCCCTACAAAATAAGATCCAGCTCATCCTCCGTGAGTCAAACACAGGGGTGGATGCCTGCAGTTTAAATCTCTCTCTCTCTAATGGACTGATAGGTGCTCAAACACTGGGAGCAATGTTTACTTTAGTTCTGTCTGTAACCAGTGCTGCAGTTTAAATGTGTTGTTCAGAACAGACTCTGACAGTCACTTACCTCTGCTTAGCGTGAACCAGTCCATAACCAGTCCAGTGCCAAACAACCATCCCATGCCGGCCGGGCAGACACACAGGTTTTTACACCATACGCACAGTCACACCGCTACTGACACCGCGCGCACAAACAAACACACACACACACCCTACACAAGCACGCTTGTTTTGTATAGTTCGTCTTTCCTCTGTGAGATTACCTCCGTCACTGTGTGTGTGTGTGTGTCATCTGTACCTAATGACAGCTGGCAAACTACGTGCTACAAATCCCCCCCCCCTCGCTTTCTCTCTCTCCCTCTCTCTCTCTGTCCCCTCCCCCCTTCATCTAGACTCACACTCACACGCTCCTCCCTGTCTCCTCCCACAACACACATACAGTCACTCCTCCCTCCTGTTCAGCTGATAGGCAGAAAAAAAAACCTCTCTCACAGCTTTTGCTTTTCTAGAAACTGAATGATCTTCTGATCTCTGATCGTCTGTTATTCTCACATTTTAAACTTACATAACATATTGTGGCAGTGCCAGGTATTATTTCAAGTTCTTTTTACACAGCTACAGACAATGATAGAAACGCGTGTTGCATGTTTACAGAAATACTGATGGTAAATAAGCCGACTCTTGTGATAATGTACGATTATCAGTTTCAGTGCTTTCTAAGCATTGAAATAGCTTTGTGAGCATTTAAAAACTCACTTTCAAGTCCAGTTGGAGGAACAGGTTGATGCTAAAATACAGCACAATGGGTTAATACTACTAGTAACACTCAATCACAGGACTGTACACCTCGGGAACGTTGTCACAGTTGTGATTATTTGGTCTTTGGTCACAGTGATCTTAAGGTAAAGGTAAGGTCAGCAGTATGCACACTTGAGCCTACGCGATTAGCCACGATGTTGTGTCGTTCTCCCGGGATCAGAAGTCACGTGCTTTGTCCAGCACAGCAACAATCAGCTACAGCACAAGCCACTGGAAATAATGGACTTCATGGCGCATTGGTGCTGTCGTTGTGCCTGAAAACTCCTATGCCAGTCAAATATTACGCATAGTGATGGAATTACGTGCTTTCTTTGATACTGATGATGGGATTGCATTTTTTGGTTGTTTCATTATATGATAATAACCAAACCACTAACATTCAACGCTTATAAGAATAAAGTTACTCCAAAAGCTGGAGAGAACACTGGAGACAAACAATGATGGAAATTAACTAACAGCGTTCCATCACATGGTACCAACTCAACTCGCTGCTGGTAACAGGTACCTTCCACTGCACGTTCCCCCTCAGAATAGCTGGTCATCTTGACCATATGAAAATGCTGTGAACTGCCATGAAACTGCAGGAATACACATAAACAATGGCAGATAGCAAGGAAATGCTGTTCTTGTTTCTTGGTATGTGGCTGTTTGTCATAGCAAGGAGACAAATTGTGTTTCAGAAGAGACTGAAAGCAGCAAGATAAAAGACTGAGAGTTTGGGAAATATGAAGGGACGACTGTGGCAACAGTTCTCTCTGTCTGCCTATCAATCAGTAGTCTGGAGTGTTTGCACATTTTGGTCTCATCTCAGCTCTCTTGGAATCTCAGCAGAGGTGAGACAAAAAAGTACCAGGCATCAGGTACTTTCCACAACTTCTTCCCAAAAGGGGCGAGTAGTGTTGAGCTGGTGCTATGTGGTAGAAAAACTCTACAGTCCTTCAGTGAATCTTCCTTTCCTGAACTAATCTGTAGGTACTGAAACCATTTGAGGTGTTAAGAAAAAAAGGTTCTTACCCAAACTCGGAAGTAGAGAGCCAGGCAAATAGAGTTCTGAACTCCATATTGTGTCTTTACACTGACACTGTGGCTGCAAATTGGTAGAAGCAGTTTGAATCCTTCTTCGTGTCTCATTTTGTTTTTAATTTCTTTCTTATAATTTCACATTTGAAGAATAAAAAAAAAAACTTTTCCCAAGTCTCCTGCTATTAATAAAGTCAATGTTTTGACAAGTGAGGTGAAAACAAAAGTGAAAGTGAGAAAAAGTGATTACATATATTGTGATTAATATTTCATATATTCCCCTAATGACATTTAAAGAACATTTCAAAATGGATAAAAATAAAAGGATTATTGTAAATAAATAAGCACTCACCTCATATGCAAACCCTCCTGGGTAAACATCCACAAAGCGTCAGCTTGTAACATCATTCAGTTCTGTCTGTAAGACACATAAAACAAGAATAATGATCTTAAAAGAGTAATAAAGTTATTTCATATTGTTATTGTGTCGCATACATACCACAGTACCCATAAATGTATAATCCATGTAAAACTGCCTTTCAAATATTAAATCCCCAGTTTACGATGTGGGCTTTTCTGGTAAAAATGTTTACTCTCCAGGTGCTATCTGAGATAACTCTGGTGACATGACATCACGTAGGTTATTTTCTCAGAAAACTTCTCACAGGCTGAGTAGTACTCAGCGTGGATGAATAATGTGCTGTTTTCAGGGATGAGGCGCGTTTGAGTGACACATAACACCTCGCTCCACCACAGGAGTGGGTCTGTCATCGAGTACGAGTAAGGGTCACACCCAGGATCAAATGTATGAACGTGTGTGTTTCATAAACATGCAGTTGAGTTTTACAGCGTAAATTGATTTAGCTGAATTTCACCTTAAACGTAAATCACAGGTTATGCTGGAACTCTCACTGTTGCCCACAATAACAAGAAAACCTGCTGCGTTTCCCAGACACTGAGGACGAATTAAAGAGTACTGAGGCCCTTTTCACACCATGAAGCTGACCTGGACCAGTATGATGCTGACAATGTTCATGGACTTCCCACTGACTTTGGTTCACGTTCACAAACATCCTATTTTACGAAACATTTAGACTCCCTTTATTTGAACAGCTGAACTGATGTGGAAACCTACTTGGATCTCTCTCACAGTGTGGCTCTCACAAGTGATATTGAATTGCACCTTTAAGCTGCAAAAGCTGTAAAATAAGTTCATGTTGAAGACAATCTGGCTCCATTAAAAGGTCAGATCACCAGAGGCTCTACAGCACCTGCTCAATGCATGTCAGTTACTCAGTATCATCCAACTTCATCTTATGCAACTCGGTGAGAACTCATCTTTTCAGGAAATCGCACACGTCACGTCTCCCTCTGTGAATCACATCCTCTCTCACCTCTTTTCCCTCCTTAATAAGCCAAAAAAATTTTGTCACAAAGGTTACACTGACTTTGACCCTACTTATTGCTATTTCTGGCTTGCAATTTGTTTAAATTGTAGCTTGTTGCATTTGTTGTTGATTATTCTGACTTGGGAGCACATGTTAAATAGGTGAAACGGAATTTTGTTTTGTCTAATCCTTATGTCTGAAATGACGTTATTGACAAAAAAAATGTTTTTGTGACAAAAAAAATGTTTCTGTCAATAGTGAAATCCAAAATATTTAACACATGCTTCTGCTGCTGTGTTTTTATTCAATCGGTCAAGTGATAGCAGGAGAGCAAGTAATGTTATGGTAAATATTAGATCCCAAGATTTTGGTGCAGGCAGAAGGAACTGATTAGGACAATGCTTGTTTCAGAAGTTCAGGGGTTTGTAAGGTGAAAGGTGTGTATAGGGAACAACAGGCTTATACTTGACCCAGTTAAAAGTTAAATCAGATGAAATCTCTATGCGACAGGTGCGTCAGAAAACAGGATGACATGATGCTAATTTGTGTTTAGGTTTAGTTTATGTTGGCTAAAAGTTACTAACCCGAGTTACTCTGAACTTGTGCATTAAGTCAGACCAAAATCTTCCCTAACTTTAACCAAGTGCTGTGAGTGTAAACTTTACTGCTGTGCATCCTGTACTGCAAGACTGGATATTGTGGTGGAAAACAAATACGAGCTGTCTAGGAGACTTGGTTGCCAGAGAAACAAACGCATAATGTGGTGAAATAAAGAAAACAGGAAGAGAATGCGCTCGTTTCATGAAAGAATGTTAAAAATTTACAGCAGCAAAAAGGAAGCCAACACTGTTGTTGGACAGTTAAATCTACAAACACCTTACAGCAAACAACAGCAAAACAAACATGTCTGATATTTTGAGAAGAGCAGAATTTCTCTTTCCCCATCACACAGAGGAGGAGGTCCAAGATGGAGAACAGAGCTAGGAAAAGTGGTGTGGTAAGACGAAGGCAACTAACCAACCACTGTGCATCATGGGTTTCTTGTTTACATCAATTCTACAATCACAGTTAGTGTGATAATGATAAAGTAATGTTTAAAATGCAATATGCTGTAAGTACCTTTAAGTATCTCTGCATGTGTACTATGATGTAGTGAATTTTTACCATGCAGCACAGTTGACAAGCTGCAATCTTTAATGCGACAGGACATAACGTCTTAGTGTCTGTTTGGGTGGGAAACATTACTGTAATCGAGAACACCAAAATAAAAGTAGTAAAAAGAAGAAGTGAGGTTTTTGGTCAGCGGCCAAAGCCAAAACATCTGCTGGCTCTTCCCCCTGCTGTGTGTGTTGTTTCTGAGTGTGTGTGTGTATGTGTGTCTGCATGTGAGTGAGGGAGAAAGAAAGAGAGACACAGCCTCTCTCTTAGTCAGTTGGACACAGGCGACTTAAACCCCACAACACTTCAGCAAGCACCTGCCACCACTGAGAGATAGCTGCATATGCATGGATGTGTGTGTGTCTGTATACGTCAGTGTGTGTATGTGTAGGAGGGATGGACAGCTGATCTCCACTAAATTGCTCTGTGGATTGCATGTTGTTCCTGCACACACAATGATAGAAAAAGCGTGTGTGGGATTCAGGTCAGTTTGTGCACTTGTTGGTTTTACCAATAATAACCCTGAGAAAGAGAGGTTCTTTCTCAGGACATAAACTCTGAGTAAGCTAGGGCTGTCACAGGCCCTCAGACGTAGTTAAAACAAGTTGTACAAACAATGTCAAATAGATATTACTCAGTAACTCAGAATTCACAGAAACCAAATGGTAATTGCTTGCTTTTTAATTTTGATGTTTTTGATCACATGGGGAAACATGGACAGCTGCTACATGCAAGGCACTGCCACTTGGTGGTTCAGTGTCTTCTCCAAGGACACTTGACACATGGTCATGATCAACTGAGGATCAAACCACTGAGCCTGCAGTTCATGGATAACAGCTCTACTAACTGACCCACAGCCACAGTTATTGGGTCTTTGTGGATGTATATGAAATCCTCCTGTTCTCTCTAAGCCTTTGAGTGGGAAGGGATGAAGGGCAAAATGAAAGAAAAAGTAAATCACCCTGCACCGTAGCTTAAAAGCAGCAATAAAACTGAAGGCCTAAGATCATAACAGGATCTGAAATAATGAAACCTGATATCTGTAGGACGTTTTAATGCTGCTCAATGTGCTACACCGGACTGGCTAATTAGCTATCTAGCCAGCAAAATTACATTAGCAGCAAATTACATTTTTAGCCCCATGGTATATGCGTGTTGTCCAAATTAAGTGGCTGTTGCTGAACAGGCCTGGTGTGACTATGGTAATTAAGAGTGAAATTATATAACAGGCTTCATGCATGAAGCTTTTCGAGTGCCAAGAGAGGAAGTATGTTACTTGTTTTCAACCAACGTGGAATAAGTACTATTTCTGGGATGTTTCTAGTGCTGGTTCATATTTGGTTCAACTTGCAAACTGTCTAAGAACTGGTTTGCTTTTCCACAGGCTAAGATCCATGTCATCATGTTACAGTGTTTTTTATATATATATATATTATAATAATTATATATCTAATAATTATTCTCTTATAATTATTATAATAAGCATTCTTTTCTGTATTACTGCTAACAGAAGGCTTTTGGACAGTTTTCTACTATCTCTTTAGGTTTAAGACCACTAGGCTACAGAGAATCTTTTTTTTTTTACATTTTTGGTTGGTGGTGTGCCTTGTGATTTTTTAAACTAATAAAATGTACCTTGGCTGAAAAAAGGTTGAAAAAGACTGTGTTACTGTACACATTTCTGCTTTCCCAGCAACACTAAGCCAAGCAAAACAACAATAATGTCAGCCTATGGCCAGCATATCTTTACAGGTGTTGCATAAGCTGGCATCCAATCACGACTAATCCAACACAATTGCACTGCCCTTGATCGCCATGGATCCTAAATACGTTCCATTTTACTACCTAACACATTTGTCTTATCACCGACCATGAACATACAAGATTATAGTTAGCTTTTTTAAGCCTTAGCCTTTAGCTAGCTAATCAAACCCAAAATCCATCTAACCCAAATCTAATTTTCTTTTTACAACAAAGTTTTTAGTTGGCCTTGTTGGTCGTGATAATCTGCACCTGGCCCCTGACATAAGCAGTTTTTAGATCTAGAACAGCAAAGACTTGGTGCTGGTCTGGAGAGTTTTCCTGGCTGTTTCTTTGACTGTTGAAATGTGAAGAACTTGCTTGGTCTGCAGAGATAAGTGTAACTGAATGGATGGATAGTACAGAACTCACACACAATGTCATAATTTGTTTTCAATTTCAAACATCTTTGGTTTAGTCTGAGTTCAACCGCCTTAACTATAATGTACGTTTAGTATTTTAACTATGATGGAGAAGGACCACTATCTAGAACAAAGCACTTATTTTCAACCAAACCACAACATTTCCCCTAAACCTAACCAAGTTGTTTTATGCTCAAACCTACACATGTGGGCACTTTGTCAGATACAAACAACATGTAAAATTTCCTTATTAACAATGGACAGTTTCTACTTATTTGCTTAATATATACAGTATTACAGGAGACCCTGGTAGATCACAATCACTCTTCCTTGGTCTTTCTATAGCTGTCCATAAGGCCTGTACCCACCTTAACCAACCCAAGTAAATGCTTAACCCCAACCTTTCCCTTAGTCTAAGCAGGGGTGTCGAATCCTGGTCCTGAAGGACCCCTGTCGTGCCTGTTTTGCAACTTTTCTTGCCCTACACACTGCTGATTACCACCACTGGCCTAAGGTATACTTAATTGTAACATTAACTGTTATAAGTTGCACGTAGCGGCCAAAATTCCCTCACGACAGTGGTATCAAAATAAAATGTGTCCAGACACTCATTGAAACAGATGTACCACATGCAGTCTCTGTAAGAGAGTGAGAGAGCCACAGAAAGTCAATGAGAGACACACAGTGAGATGGCCTACTTCCCGAATGTGATTAATTTGTGTTACTAAGCAGCTCTATGGTAACACCGCAATCCACAGCTACACTGAGCCCAGAGCTGATTTACAGTACAACTGCATAGGAAGTTGTCCACAGTCTCATAAACTGAGCCAGAATGATTAAGTAAATCGCCACACATATCACTCACCACTCTAACACATCCGTGATTCTCAATTGTGTTATTAGCTAAGTGTAAATTTCCATGTATTTACTGTGTAAACACAAATTACAGAATATTTACATCCCTGTCTTCTATAAATTTTGTTATACAACTAATATTAATAATATTTGATAGAAACCAAAATCATGGCTGGATTACTTTTTCTATTTGATACTTACATGTATCAGTAAATGTTCAGTGTTTTTCTGTTCTGCAGTACAGAATTAATTTGTAGACTACAGCACTATTACACTTAAAGCATTCACACCTCTTGATTAAGGTTAGAGAAAGACTGGTCTTACTGTGACTTTAGACACCGCATGTTTATTTACATATTTAATCAAAACCACAATCTTTCTCTAACAAGGCTACATTCTGACCTGTATTCATGTCAAACAATCTTTTGTTTTTTTGTGCTACAGCCGACAGCGAGTGTTCTGCAAATGACCACACAACTGCCACTAGACTTGACTCATAACATGTCCTAATTTAACTCCAACTCTAAATAAAGTCTATAAGGGCCAATGAACGTCTGCCTGGCAAGGCAAAGTTTCATTTTTTAAAAACAGTCCTATCCTCGCACGCCACAGGTGTGTGATACTGAATTAAAATACAACAAAGTGAGCTGTGATTGCCTCGGTTTTGACTCCATCTATAAGAAGAGAAGTTGCCAGATTGAAGTGGACATGGTTCACCATATTTCGTGACTGGTGAAATTATCATCACTCACCTGAAGGGTTTCAGGTGATTCTAACAAACGTGGGAAAATGGGATCACGAAGTGTTAAACATACTGAGTATCAAAACTGGACCATTTTCTTTTAAGCATCACCATGAATTGTCACTGGAATAACCATGACAATACTTTTGAACTGCTTAACCTCTTCACTGTCATCTTAGCAACAATGTCCCGCTGGCAAAAAGTAGTGACGAACGCCACAATTAGCACTGGCCACGGCCCACGTTTGTTCTGCAAAAGCTTGTTATGCTATTAGCTCGTATTATCTGGCTGGAGGCCTGTGGACTCTCACTCTCTCAGCTCTCAGCTGCCACAGTCAGCTCCAGCTAACAAACTTAGCACTTGTTATGCAACCTGCTAGACTTGGCTCCCAGGTCTGGTGCTTTAACCTTGCTTAGTTTTCCTTACGGTGTGCACATAGGAAGGCCCTGCAGACTGCTGCAAAAATATTTTTCTCTTTATTAGAGCACTTTAATGATTAAGACTGATGTGCAGGATACATTTTTAAGTTATGCTGCATTTCTGAGATGAGACCATATCACTGGACTACACACTGCAGCACCACTCTCACTGAGTGTTCACAATTTGACTAGTCCTGACACTGCTTCATTGCTAGTGATCTCTCTTCATGTTGTGTGTGGTCTGTTTGTGTTGTGTGTCTGTGTGCTCCCTTTATAGTAGGTTGAGTTTCTCAGTAGAAGAGGTTGCCTTAAGAATCACGTTGCAGTCTTCTGGGCAGTTTCATTCATAGAAAAATAAACAGACAGATTGGACTCCATAAGTGTAATCCCACGCTGGCTGAAGAAAGGATCGAGACTACTTGGAGCTGGTAACTTGAACAGAAAATAAACTGGGGTAGAAAGCATCCCAAGCAAACTTGATTCCATGGTCCTTATGACACATCTGCTCCTAGAACATATCTGTGGATCCATCACAAACCCTTGGAGATGTCTGAGAGCCTGTTTACAACAGCTGATAAAATGAAGATTTAAAATAACCTTAACATTTCCACTGGCTAGCTAGTTCATTGTAACTCACATAGATGCACATTTGAAATAATAGCTTAAATGTTTAAAATTCTTCAAATCCACAGTTCAATCCTCAATTTTGAGCAGCGGTTTGGGTCTAATACTAAACATTTTAAGGCTCTGACCACAAATGAAACACTGATGACCTACACTCCGTACTGTCCCCGAACCCCTGACACTCTGTACCTTCCCGTCAGCTACACCTCCTGTATAGACACAGCACTACGTTCTTAACGTCAGATTTCTGAGATATTACATAGAATTAGCATGCATAGCAGAGCTGCTATTAATATGCACGAGGTGGGATGCCAGTGGCAGCGGGTGGTTGTTGTTGTTGGTGGAGGTAGGGAACAACACGAGAGCGTGGACATTTGTGTCATCGTTTCAGCCTAAGTGTCAGAACCATTTCACCTCCAATAGTCATGGAGCTTCCACCGTCACCAATCAGCAACAAAGTATTAAACAAAGCAAACACTGCTACACACCTTCCAGACATTAATTAGATCCGACTAAACAGGTTGGACATATCTAACAATTACAGCAAAAACATTTGCCCTTCTATTAGTCTTCAACAGTGAGCCACGTATGTTCAAATACAAAACAAGTTACCCAGTTTCTCCACAGCAGACACTGGTTTTACTGGTAATACAGATAGGCCTACCTTATCTACATGATAGGAGTAACTTGTGTGTTATTTATTGTAAAATTACTTAAGTTTACAGAAACACCCACTCACATGGGACAAACGTTCCAGGGATGCAGGAAAAGAGACTTGTGGTCTAAAAATATGCTTTGGGCTGCAGACAAGTGCGGGAAAGTGTGAACGAAACGCCGACCGTTACACGTCATACAGACGACATGGATGACTGAAAAGTGTCACGAAAAACCTTTTGTGTAGACACGGCCTGTGTCTGACACTTTAAGTCAAAATATGGCCTTGCCTACTCTATGGTACCTGCTAACTCTACTGCATTTTATTTTCCGTAATGGCACTGGCTAAGTTCGAGAGACATTTCTTGCACATTTGTTCAGTGTTGTTCTCATATATTTAAACAGATTTCAAAGTGTAGCTTCATCTCAGCAGCCTCACCACGCCTAGTGTGTGAGCAGTATTATCAGTGCTGCTGCTGTTTTTGAAGTGTGAGAGCTCTCCTCCTGATCTGACTGGCTTTGAGGAACCCAGAGACACTGGTAAGATGAAATGAAACCTCAGCGCTTTGCTTGGCTCCATCTTGACTGGACTAGATTAGAGATCAACAAACAGCTTTGTCTGAGAGTCACTGAACAAACCACTGAAAACTGCACATGTGGAGTTCATCGTAAACAATTTGACTTAATAAGTCAATACGTTTGCACTGGTTTAAGGCTTTAATGTAATCAAGACCAAGTGACAGATAGAGGAAAAATCTGCTAAATGACCTGCTGGAATGTCTTACACTAATGCTGATAACATAGTCTAATCCTCAAAGACTCAGAACTAGAGAAGGTGTTTTATATAAATCATACTACGTTACCATAATATGTTTACTGAATGAACCTCAAAGCTGTGACCCAGAAGAAGACTTAAATATACAGGTTTTTCTATTATATATTTAGTTTAATGTACACACAAAATCTCTAGCTACATTTTGCTGAGGGAATATTACAGTAATTATGGTGTTCAGGCTCAACAGGAGGTTTTCAGAGGCACGATAACATGGCTGCACATGGGCGTGTGTAGTGCTGGTTAATTAGAGCACTCGGCCTCAGGAGGATCAAACCTGGAAGACGACTGTCTCTGCTACGTGACAGAAAGCCAGGTGGTGGTGCGTGTGTGTTTTATATCTGATATGTTGGTTGCAGTGAGCACACAAACTCACAGACACCTAAAAACGGTTGAATTTACAGACGAACAAGCAGAGTGGAATTAAATGGATATATAGAGCATCAGAAGAAGTGACGGTTCAAATTTTGTCCTCTGTAGAGTCTGAATACTTGTGTAAACAAAAGATTTCTGGTTTTGGCTTGAAGAAATTTACAAAAATACCTAAACACATTTTCACATTGTAAACTGAATAATGGGCAAAAATGGAAACTGTAATAATTTTAAATTAAACTATAACTCAATAAAGTGCAAAACTGGAGAACTAAATTATATGTGTTTCAGATGATAAGGCTCAATAGAAAACCTTTGGAAGAACTGCACAGTCAAGCCTTTGCCCTTCCTCCTTCTCCTCCTCCTCCTCCTCCTCCTGCTGCTGCTGCTGCTGCTTCTGCTGTTGTTGTCATTGGTCGGGGCATTAAGTGAGCTCTCACGTGGTTTAGTGAATTCAAGCCACTAAGGATCCCTCAAAGGGCAAGCTGCCAATCTCATGTTAAGAATAATAATCTTAATTACAGTACATTCCTGCACTTTTGCTGCAGAAAAATAAGGCGGTTTTGGTTTGAAATAATGTTGAAGAGTAAGAGTTGACCAAATTATAATAAAGCTGTAACAAAACCCAACAGAAACAGACCAAGCTGATCAGTGAACACAAAAAAAGAAGCATGAAAAACTTTTTTGTCACGTTAGTGGACAGCGTAGATGCATTAACACTATAAAACACCCCACAAAGACAACAACAAATCCAGCTTTAGAAGAAGACTGTTAGACACAGCGTCTGGCAACTTGGTGTGCATGTTGCAATCCTTTTCAAAGTTCACTTTTGGGTGCAGGGAAGAACAAATAAGCTTTAAAGAGACAAAAAATCATGAGTCCAGCCCTCAAAGATAACATATCCAGAGGAGTCAGATGGCACCTGTCACGTAGGCAAACTTACAGGGTTCCCAGCAGTAACATACCAGCACAACAGCAAACACAGACAAACCAGCACAACAGCAAATACAGACTAATTCTTACACCTGAACTGAGAAATGCCTCCCTGTTAGACAATACGCTTTAAGCTGCACGGTGTTTGTTTTGAGCATGAAGTGGTACAACTAGTATCCAGCTTTGGTTTGAACGGTTGATGAGAAAACATGCACGTCAAGCTTTTAACCAGTCACAACACAGAATGCTAAAAAGTCATCCTGGACACTGAACAAATACCATCCAACAGTTTCCTCAGGATATGAACCTGTTAGTTAATCTAAAAATGTTTCAACTGTGTCAACATGTAAATATTAATCAAATGGGTTCTATTCCTACCATATTGTGTTTTACCTGCTTTTACTCCCACTGGGATTTCTGTCTATTTTAAAATTATTTGGGCTTTTTTCCAGGCTCCGTTTAATTTGTGTTCATTATTGTGTTCAACTACTTAACTAAAAAAACAAAACAATACAGTGGAGTGATGTGTAACTGGACTGATCATTAAACTGTGCCAAAACTGAAAGGATCAATACAGGATGCTGGTCGATTTACTCTTAAAACACCCCGTAGTTTAATAATGTATTAGCTCTTATTTACCTGGCTGTGACGTTGTCTTTAGTGTACAGTTCTATGAAATTACACTGAATTTCGATATATTCTGTTCGAGATCTACAACACATTGAGATTAAATGGTTAGAAAGAGTATCTGTACCTAGTCTCCAGTTAATCTTAAGAGTCAGAATTTGGTTTTATTTTGACAAGGCAAACCGGAACTGTGTGGCTCTAGCTGCTACACTTCACGCTTTAGTTAGTGAAGTCCGAGCAATATCAAGCAGGAATAACGGAAGTTTTCTGTGTCAAACCTCCATATGTTTACCTCAGTTATACATATGATGGCATGGTTTTAATGCCAGGGTGTTGAAATTCTACTCTTCCAACAGAGAAGCACGAATACAGACCAGTTTAGCTAACGTTGACATAAGCTAAGCCCGCAGTTATCGCTGGTGTCGATCATCAGACAGGAAAAGAGATTCAACAGCTAAAGTTCACCAGCAAGTCCTGTTCGGGATATTTGTGTACTTATCTCAACGTGTTTCAACATGTTAAACTAACACAACTGGTAGTTATGTTAATAGTTTTTTTAATATAATGAAGACGGTTGCAGTTAACTGGCGAAAAGTAGCATTTGTGTCCGTTAAGCTAACGTTAGCGATAATTTCGCTTAAAACTGGTTGGATTTTCTTGGTTAAAGTAAATTAAACCGACGGATGTTTGAGTGAACACTCGCTATAAAGTCATAAAAGAGGTTAAACACCACAAAAACACCGGAGAAACCGACCGATGGACTGTCGGACGTTACAAACGTTATAACGGTAACGACGCGACGTCAAATAAGTAAATAAAAATCAGCATAAAGTAGGAGAAGCTCGATATAAAGTCACAGAATCACACACACGCTGTGCACAAACGCCTGTTAGGACGCTCCACGGCTCATTTTCGGGGGTGGGATTGAAGGAGTAAGAGAGAGAGAGGAGGGGGGTGTCCGGAGAATGACAGGAAACTTACCTGAGAACCGGCGTGTGTGTGCGGGACGTACCTGCCGGTGCCGTGGGTGAAGCTGTCGGTCAGCGGGACGGAGAGGCAGCGGCGTCCTGGGCCGGAGCCGCCATGTTTCTGTGGCTCAGAGGCTCCTCGGCTGTTTATCTTCACCAGAAGACCCCCCACCCGCCTCCTCCGCCACCCTCCGCTGCACCACCACCAGCAGCAGCAGCAGCAGCAGCAGCAGCAGTACCTCCTCCTGTCATCTCATTACTAACACTTCTTCATCTCAGTGAAACAGGAACCTCCATGTAAATCACTCATTTTCTTTAAAGTTTTGATTGAGAGCTGCTACTGTCCATGTTAATAACCTATGTCATTAAAAGTAAAAGTGCTGCTCCTGCAGAATGAACTTGTTCACATCAGTAACTATGATATCAGTGGATTATAAATATTCATGCGCTAACAAGGTCATAATTTTAATGTTAATTCAGTTTATTTCACAATAGTATACAACGGTTTTATGATCCCAGGGAAAAACTGCTGACAGCTTGAGAATTTTACATTAGAGGATCAGTAATGTCCTATTATTATATTGTATTTTGTATTATTAATCTGAAAAGTAACTAGTAATTAAAGTTATCAATATATGTACTGGAGTAATCTCAGAAATGGAGTACAGACCACAAATGAAGTTGTAGAAAAAGGAATTACTCTAGTAAAGTAGAAATAAGTGCATTTAACTGAGTAAATGTACTCCACCACTGATTTAAAGAAACATCTACCCAAGAATATAAATGTGGCAGAAGAAGCAGCCACAAATTCAGTACTGAAGTAAAGGTACAAATACTTGCAGTAAAAAGTAGTACCAGTGCTGCAGCGCGAGTACTTGTCTGTCTCTTCACCTGGGCCTCAGTCAGACTGAGTTACAAACAAATACTATTCATTGAAAGTCTTCACTTTGACTCAGTCATCACACATAGATCAACAGAAAACTGGTAAATAACCACACTGTGACCAAATGGTTCATCTCTGGCCATACCATTATCTGCACAAATAATATGAATAATAATCTTCATACACTTTGTGCTGCATTTCATTACTAATGCTGTAACATTAACGTCATATTCTATTTTCACTAATTCAATAATGCTCACCCTAAACCCGTAGGTCTGTAGTGTTGATCCACTGTGCTGCACCACTCATGTCCTGTAGTCTTTTCTTCCTGTATAGTTCTTTATTACAAGAGAGAAAGTCAACACTCAGCCCCACACGTTGTTTATGTAGAAAAAAACCCTCAACTGTAAGAAAAGTCCCCAAACAGGTTGCATCAGTGTGAAGACTGATCAGATTCACTGAGGGATCAACCAGAGGTCAAAAGTTCAGACGGAACATCGGCTCATCAGAGAACTGACTCATCATCATGCTGAGATATTCAGATTATATTCAGATCATATTCAGATGTTCAGAGCTCTTCGAGTAACAAACTTCAGCATTAATGTGTTTTTCTAGTTGATGCATAAACGCTGCTACGAGCTGCGAATTATTCCCACAAATACACAAGAGTCACTCAGTGTTGGTTTTTGACACATATTCAAATTATTTATGCTGCAATATCACAACTGGAAATATTCTCTTCACTTTAATGCACAGTAAAATTAATGCATACTGCCACCTAGTGAGTACCTGGACATCTGTGCAGCGTTTCTAGTGCAAATGCCACAGAGCTTAATAAGCACAAGTGAAAAAAAAAAAACAGTGTGTGAACAAAGGAGCTGGCAGCTGAAAGAATCTCTACCAGTGAGCCGACCCCAGCCTCACAAACAGATAAAATATACATGGCAGAACAAATGTTTGAGAGCAGTCAGCCTCTGGATAGAAAGTGTTCCTGTGGAAGACTACTCTGACAAAGCACTGAGTCTGTGTATGAAGACCTGCAGACTACATGTGAGCAAGAAGCACCTCTTCATTCTATTAACTGCTTTCCTGAGTTAACTGTCTTTTCCCATCATCCCCTTTGAGCTACAGCTGACCTTTAGACAAAAATGTAACCTTGTTAAACTTTAACACAGACTCAGTCCTGGTGAGTCAGGTTGTTGGTCTGTGTCAGAAACGCACAAATGGAAACTGCTCAATTTGTTTGTCAATCAGCAGACTTAAGGCATCAAGCACAAATATTATATTCAAACAAGAGCATTTTTGGTCAATCAGAGTCCAGGTCATCGCTGTCCTGCTGGATGTCACAGGTTACTCCTCCACTTGTTCTCTTGTGACGACTCAACTGTAGAAAAAATGAAGTTACAAACTGTAACGTATGAATCGAGCTGACAGTAAACGAGCACAATCACAGCACATTCACTTATTTCCCAAACGTACCTGCACGGTCAGAAATATCTGACGTGTCAAAACGAATGCTCTAAAATTCACTCAACAGCTTTCTCAGTAGTGCTAATACGTTACATACCCAAGCAAATGTTGCCTTCTTTCTCCAGTTTCTTTAGGTGATGGACTAAGTTGACGTTCGCTGCTTGATGCAGGTGTTCAGGGGTGTCCTGGAAGACGAGCAGTAAATAGCATTTGGCTGGTGTGACTGGCTGTGGCTGTTTACTCTTAGGTAACGTAATATGTTTAACTCATACTTCGACAAACTTACTGATCTGGAAGCATTTCTGTTCAACATGGATGATACAAGATGTACTTCACAGATAATACTGATACTCTTAGTGTCACTATTCATAACCAGCAAATCTTTGACTACAGGTTGGAAATGGCACAGAACCACGGTTTTTCCTGACCTTATAAACAATCTTGACAAGCTCCATGGAGGAAAAAGACTTTCCTGCTCCATCCTGAATGGCTGCCAGGATCTGCTGCTCTCTCTGGTCCCGGTGGCTCATATAGTATCTGATCTTAGAGCCAGCATCCTGAACCACAGGGCCGTGACCTGAGCAGAGAGCACCAGCCGCAGAAGGAGATTTGTGAATACTTTAAAGTTGAACTTGTATGTGAGAATTTCATTTTCAGATTGTTGTTGACAGGAGGTGGGACGATGTCATCCAGGGTCAACGTTTAGTGACGTTAGATATGTAGAAAAAGACATAAAATACCAGCATGTGCTCACGCACCTGGGTAGATGAGGTCAGCCTGAGAGTCCAGCAGGATCTTCAGAGACTTCATGTAGTCGTAGAGATCCTCAAACACGGCCGTGCCCTCACCCAGGATGCAGTCCCCGGAGAAGAGCGCCTGCTCCTCCTCCAGCAGCAGCGCCATGTGGTCATCAGTGTGGCCGGGGGTGAACAGCACTCTGGGAAAAAGAAATATAAAACATGGCTCTCTGCTCAAATAACTGTCACATTATCCAGACATTAATCATGTCAGTATGTACTACTGTAATAATTTCTCATTATATCTTTAACATATTTTAACATAATTACGTTGAGACTTTTCTAAAATCATACTTTAAAATGATCTTTCTCTGATGGATATTATTAATTAATTAAAGTAAAGCTGCAGACAGCCCTGTCTCTAAATATTCTGCTGTAACATAAACTGAGCTGACTTTAACGTGGCCCCCTCTGTCTGGACAACATCTCCATCTTTTAGGTAAGTATAGCTCTTGTTTCCAGCTGACTCTTCGACTGGGTTGGAGCGAGGCAGTTTGCTGACTCTGACATCATAACCTGCGGGAAGGGAAACAGAATGACTGAACATGAACGTAGAAACGAACAGCGGCCTAGAAAGTACAGCTGCTGTCCTCACCAGTGATGTCCCTGCAGACGTCTTCCACTCCTCCCGTGTGGTCATGGTGCCAGTGGGTGACAATGATCTCCTGGATGCTGGTGTTGAACTGTCTCAGTGCCTGGTTCAGGTTGGTGATGTACTCAGGCACAGCAGGTTCTCCTGTGTCTATCAGCACCCGTCTGGAATAAAAAGCACACATATTATAATAATGCAATTCAATAAAGTATTTTTTTATGTGAAGACAGCATGTTTTCGTGTGACGTTGTTATGCGTCTTATTTCCGTATAACACAATAAAACGGAAGTTTCACTCGTATAACGTCCAGACTGTTTAAGAAAAGTACCACAATTACTAATGACTAATATTTCAGATATATTAGATATATGCCGAACTAACCAGGCCTTCGTGTCTATTCAGCATTCCTTTTTAGACTAAGTCTATACGTTATGTATTTTTTTCTACAAGCTCGTAAACACTGAAGTTGCTCAATTTTGAACGGAACATGGCGTGACGTCTTTCTCCAAGCGTAACTTTGCAGGAGGGCAGCACACTGAGCACTACTCCGACATGGACCAGACGTTATTAGAGCTTCGAGTGAATTCTGGATTAGAGAACATATTAAAGAAAGCTTCATTTTGAGAAAACAATCAAAGCTAATGTTAGCTTGAGTCTGACCTTTCCCCAGTGCCGACCAGGTAAGTGTTGGTTCCCTGCAGAGTCATCGGTCCCGGGTTACAGCCCAAAACCCGAATAACTCGGGTCGACAGCTGCTCTATCCGGGGAATAATAGCACTCATAGCTGGAGCAGATAACTAAAGACTAAAATCACTAAATCTATGGAGTTATAGTTCGAAACAAGTCCAGTCAAACAGGATACGTGACGGAATCTGTATGTGGGCAATGTTTACTTCCTGTGTCTCAAAGTATCCTTCAAAATAAAAGTCCTTTTTACTTTTATACTAGTTGAGCTTTTATTCTGTCCTAGACGTGTTTCAGTTTGCGGCTTTAAAAATACGAATACATTAATTTACACACAGTACATTACTGTGAGAAATATTTTCTTTATTATTCTACTTTTTTATCGGACTGTCACTTCATGTAACTGTGTTAAAATACCTTTCTTTTACTGAAGATGATTTTATCCATCTACTTCCATCCCTTTAATTCATGTTACCCTTTTAAAACGGTTGTGTTCTGCTCTGGTTATTTTTACATGGCCCTTTGTCTTTCCTTATAATCTTATATGACTTTTTATGTGGACTTCTTTTATTAATTCAGCAGACTATAAAAAGCCACCAGACCACAGAAGCATGTCAGTAGCACAAACCAAACACTGGGTGGAGCCATTGTCTCGTCTGATAATGGCCCAGTCAACTCCCACCTCACAGGTGACACTGAGGCACAGAAAGTATTTAAAGGTCCTGGATTATCAGCATTTCGCAGAATAGGAATTTTATTACTTGGTAGTGATTAATCCTAAAATCCTTATTACACCTCAAAAATAAGAAACTAATATGATTAAATAATTAAAAGCAGTTTAACCATGTAAAAATAGTAAATGGTTGTTGTTGGATTATAGTTTCAGTATTGATGTATTAGGTGCACATCATGTTAATGTTGCAGGTAAAGCGTTTAGTTATTTTATATCCTGCAGCAGTGTGAATTTATCTCTGAGGGTTCTAGAACATTTAATGTTACAATTTATTTTTTGATTATATTTTGTACTATTAATATGAATCTACAAAGTAGTTACTGTACAGTTGCCTTATAAGTTAAATGAGTCAGTTGTGTTGTCAGATTACAAGTGACTTGACCTTAATAAAAAATTAATGAATTAATGTAGATATTGTCCTATTTTTAATTCCTTTTTGTCATTAACCATCCAACTATCAGATTGATCAACACTGACAGACTGCAAACCAATCAAGGTAGACGTCCAGGAAACTGGCTGCACATCTCAACTGTCTAAAGCATTAATTGTGGTCAGTGCTGCCATCCTGTGGGCGACTCGAGGTGATCCACAGTGTCTAAGTGTCTGACAACAGGCTGTTTGTGCCTGAGGGAAAGCTCTGTGGCGTCAGTAGCTTTTCTGTTCAGCAGTGTGCAGCAGATGGCACGGAATTGTTTTGGGCAAAAGTTTTGGGCAAAGTCTGGTTGAGAGTTGTTATAATTTAATATAATTTTCAGAATAAAAAGCTCCAAGATGAGATTGAAGGACAAAGACCAGTGAAGATGTGTGACCGTTACAAGCGGGCTGATTGCTTTCACTGTAATTTATAATTCATCTACAATATGGTTGAGCAGACAACAAAGCAATAACTGCATTGCCCCTAGAGTGATGTTAAAATCACAGTTAAAAAAAAAAAGAAGATGGAGACACGGTTGCATTTTATCCCTTTAAATTCTCAATTAAACAGACTTCAGGAGCCGCTCTCTGCCTCCCCACAGTCACACCAGTTCTCTTCTATATAAGCAGCAGCAACATGAAATCACAAAAAGTCGTGAGAGAAACGTGGGCGGCGTGACGGGCAAACTTCCAAACACCCATCTGGGACCTGTAAGGTATAGAAAAAAAAAATCACCATAGCAGGTAATTCTGCAATAGCTTTGTTTAGCTTTTAAGGTAAATGAATGTAAATTGCAACTTGTTGTTTCTCTGTTAAAATAAAACTGTATTAGCATATGTTAAGTCTGTTAATAATGAGGGTCAATAGTGAACTCAGCCACATCCTTATCTGTAGTGTAATCACTTCAATACATCACCAATACATCTGTGGTTTGCTGCTCTTCCTATAGTAACCTACAGAAAATACTTGTCACTTCTTCATAAACCTATATGTTATTAGGGGAAACACAGCAGGTGATCCTTTCCCATAATTTTGAACCCATTAGTCCTTTTCCTGAGTGCAGTCCTGAACGATCACCTGATGGGGATCCACATGTTCTACTTCATACTTTTAAACTTCACTAAATCATAGCCTATAAATACAGGTGTAAAGAGGGGAGAACCCAGCTCTCTATGATGTGTACAGGTACAGTAGGTGGAGGGGAAAGCTGGGAGACATTATTCCCCTAAATGGAATAGATCCTGACAGCTGGGCATCCAAGGGCCCCATCCTCTTCTCTGTCTCTCTCTCTCTCTTTGTAATTACGCGACATAATGGCGGTGCAGTCGGCCCGTAATCTCCCATTATAATCAGTCTCGGCTGCCTCCACTCGCTCTCCACCACAGCCTCTAATTCAATATAAATGTAAATGACTGGGGGGAGAGAGGGGGCCAGAGTAGAGTGTAAACGTGGCAGTCGGATCACGCCACAAGTCCACACGTATATTTACGAGATGTTGTATGTGCACAAACTGAATGCTGACTGCTGTGTGGACCGTACAGAGGAGTGCTCAACGCAAAATATGTCCTCACGTTGTCTTCAAATGAAGTCAGTTTAAGTTTCTAGATTACTGACCTCTTGATGACTGTTTTCACTCTTTAGGAGGTGGTACTCTGTGTAAAGTGTGAGACACTGACCGTGGCATGACAGCTCCTGAACCCTCTCTCCATACTGTGCTGTCAAAGAACAACTGTAAGGCTGCATACATCCATCCATTAGCTTTGGCCCTGTTGCTCATTTTTTTAAGGGTCACAGGGACCTAAAGGTGATCCCAGGTGTCACTGAGCAAGAGGCAAATAACCAATCCATCACATGGCTGAGATGCAGAGACAGACAACGTTCATGTTCACACCTATAGATAATTTAGAGTCTTTGTACTGTAAGGGGAGAGTGGAGTACCCAGTATATTTACCGTATTTATCAGTGTGATCTCAACACAAATGTGTACTTACATGAACGCATTCAGTAATGGTGGCGACGTCTCAGCCGGATGATGAGTTCAACGCCCGGAGCTTCTAGTTAAATAATCAGAATTATTCCAAATTTAGTTTTTTTAATTGTTTTAATCAATTAATAAGTATCACTACAAGTAGGTTAATCTGGTTATGGTGTAACTACTGCTGCTGTTTAAGAAAAACCTCTATGTAAGAGCATGAGAAAGTGATCTAATTTTTGTTAAAGGGGTGCTGGGATGGGCTGGGCAGTCAGTTCAGTAGTTGTAATTCATTATGCATCGTTAAACCAGACGGTTCTCCTGACACAGATACTAGTACAAGCTTCCAGTTCTGAAATCATATCCAAAGTGAGTATTCAACCAGGGTGCTTGAGCATTTAATCTAAGTTGGTGTTGCTCTCGGCCATGGTGGGAGTTCCTTTCTACAGCTGTCATTTCTGAACCAAAACATCACTAGCATACTGTTTTATTCAACTTTACATTAATGAGGTACTGCAGGTCTGTAAACCTGCACTAAAATACAGGCTACAATAAAAGAAAGCTGAGAGAGCTCTGACATACTGCAGTCAGCATGGCTATCAGATTAGTATTGACTAGTCTGTTAGCTTGATGCTAACACATAATGGGATTTACCATTAGCATGCTGACAGAAAGACAAGACAGAAAGCGGAAAATCACAAAGACAAAAAAACATAAATGTGTGCATTACCCCTCCCTGGGCATTATGACATTTTTAACACACCCCAAGACCAGAAAGACTTGGTCCAGCACTGATGAACAGAGTGCCAGAGGAGGCTCCGACAAAACTGAACCAAAACTAGAGTTTATCTGAACAGCACTAAACCCATGTGTTTGGTCAGACGTTTTCCAAGATGCTTCAGGAAAACGTATGAAATGTAAGTGTAACAGTGCGACAACGTGTGGTGCAGGATTTTACTTTTTGGTAGAATATCATTACATAAACAAGTAAGTTGGCCTTTTTCATTTGGAGTTTAGTTTTGTACAATTTTAAGTGAAAAACTTCAGGTAACAATTTCTTCCCTACAATTAACTCTAAGAATATTGCATTTTGGAATGAAGCCCTTCATCTGTCATGTGGGCTTTAAGAAAAGATGACATTAAGTTAATATAAAAATTTAACTCCCATGTAGCACAGCACCTTTGATACCTGCAAAGTAAAACTGTGAAAAATCTCATGGCAGGTTCAGCACTGTGTTACTAAACTGTATCTCAATTCATAATTCAAAATGCTGCGTAATTAACTTTTTCCTCCAGAGTCTTAACGTGAAACCAAATTAGAGAGAAGGAGGAAGAGACGGGGGGGCGGATATCAATTTAGAGGAAGAGCGGGTAAAAGTCAGCGTAGAAAGGAGCAGGAGATTGTACGAGCAGAAGTGGCGAAGACTGGTTATGAAAGTGCTATTTCCAACTGTTCCATTCAATTCTGTAGGAAACTCGACTAATACAAGCGTTGTGTTCAGGGCGGATAGCTCATCAACCACCTAAGTGAAATGGTTATTAACAAGAAGCACCTGCCAGCACTTATTACACTCACACATCAACAGTTTGTCTCCTGTCTCATTTGTACAAAAGCTGCAACCAAGTGTAAACAGAAAAGGTGTGTGTGTGTGTGTGTGTGTGTGTGTGTGTGTGTGTGTGTGTGTGTGTGGCAGTGCCTCTAAACGAAACACAAGTCTGGATGTGGGACACAGTTCTTCAGCAGCAGACTCAGGGTCCCTCTGGACTAAATTAAGGTGACCCTCCACAGACATGCTGAATCACTGCAGGCAGACAGGCAGGTGGACGGACGGGCTGTAACTCTTACTGAACACGGTTTGACAAATGCAGGCAGGGATTCTGAGGACAGCACACACTCCAAGCAGCTGTCTTAAAATGATTTGTTGTTGGGTTTTTAGCCTTTTACTCGTATCAAAGTGCAGGAAAGATGTCTTCACCACAGAGGCACTTAGCCTCCATGCATTACATGCAGTATATCTATGGTGCCAATTAATTGCTTATTCAGGCTGGAAATTAACCTGAAATTGCCTAAATTAATTTACTGTATTCTCAATGGCTGTAGATCAGTTTTGCCTGTAGCCAGCATTGTTAGCTCAAGTTAAGTGTTGGTTTAAATGCTTTCAACAGTCCAAGTCTTAAAGCAGTTACAATATGTTAGTGTTAAACCAACAATGAATATATCCTGCCAATGAACACTGTGTATGATTCCAGTGCCTCTTCCATATAGCTGCATCGAGTTCCAGCTACCATTAAAAACCTCAGTGAGCCACACTGTTGCACTTCATTCCCACAAACACACACCTGCACACCTTCATTCACCATCCCGCTGCCAGAACTGCTCACTGGAGCAGGAAACGTGGATTAATCCAACGCATTCTTGCTTTTCATGTTTTCCACACACACACACGCTAAACGTGCTTTGTAAAAGAGAAAAAGCTGCTCATGAGGGTTGGGAGATATTTTGTAATCGTGCTGAAGTTAAAATAATTGACAAATGTAGAAAAGTAGATGAGAACCTAGACAATCTTTTACATGAGTGCATACAGTACATGCTGCCATGAGAGGCAGACAGGCAGACAGACAGGACACTGAGCTGGTGTCTTAACACTGTCTGATTTGGAGGCCGGCCAACTAGGGGAAAACTGTCAGACACTGGCAGAAAGCTGCTGATTAATGTGAGCAGTGATGGAGAAAAAAAAACGGAGAGAGCTGGGAGGCAGTGTGGAGACAGAGAGAGAGGAAGCCAGCAGAAATATGACAAGGTGTGACAAAAGGGAGAAATATACTTAGAGAGACATTTATTGCATTGCAGATGTTCTTTATTATTTTTATTCTTTATTCGGCAGCGCCGCTCATCCAAAATTCATGCCAATAAAGCAAATTGAATCGAGATTGAACTGAACAGAGAGCGCGGAGAGAACAGGAGCGAAAGGGAAAATTAAGGACAGAGCAGAAGAGAGGACAAAGGCAAAGAAGGAAGTCAGTAATGAGGAGATGAAGAGGGGTGAGACAAAAAGAGGGGAGAGGAAAATCAATAGAGGAGGTGGAAGGTGCGTACAGTAAACGATGAAGATGCAGGATACTGTAAGAGGTAGAGAGACAGGAAGCTTGGTGTTTACTAGCTAACAGGTCTCTTTATTTCGGCACATTTCCAGCCACCAAGCAACACTCAGTTTGACAAAATGTCAACTTCATACAAATAAATAAATAAAAACTTGATTTGCACTCCTCGCTCCTGCTGCCCACGCTGGGTGAAAAACAGGAGGAGTGACAGGCAAACCTGTTGCAGAAACAGAAAGAATGTGGACTGTGTGGCTGTTAAAAAGTGGACACCAACATTTTCCAGCATTCCTGGTGGTAAATTGAGTATCATGCCTCGCTTCGATTTCCACTCGTTATTCAGGTCCAAGTGAAAGTGGCAGGTGTAGTCCAGACCTCAATCCTGTCTTTGTTCCCTCACGCTCCTTCACAGTGGTTCTGCAGCACTCCTACAGCAGATGGGACACGTGGCTGCCTTCTCAAAGGTGGACGTGGTTACAACATGTCAGGGGGTTCATATGAATCTTTCAACATAAAGGTGCAGTCCCTCCAGCCAGTGGATGCCTGCGTCGTTATGAAATTAAAATAAGATAGAAGCTTCAAAACTTACTAATCAAGAAGAAATGACTGCTGTTCTCTGATTGGTTAGAAGTGGGCGCCTTGCTCAAACAGTCTCCATCCTGCTGCCAGGCTGTGTCACAGGAGGCTTCGACAGCACCTCTCCACGCTGAGAGGAGTTACGGTGCATATTTCTATTTTAAAAAAGATATTTGGAAATAAGATGCATACTGTAGCTTTAATGAATCCTCCTCCACAGTTTGACAAGCTCACTTAATTAAGACAAGCAGATACTCTATGGATTTGAGAACCAGGCTGTGTAGTGGTTTGCTCTGTGGTCAAACCAGCCAATCAGGGGCCTTTCTGCTTCCTCCCACAGTCCAAAGTCACGCCTGTTGACTCTAACTCACCCAGAGCTGTGAATGGTTTGCTTGTCTGGACTGGGACTGGCTCCAGTACACACGCGACCTTTAACAGGAAAAAACCGTTAAGATAATGGATGGATGGATAACAAGGCTGAATTCCTGCCAGCTCGTTGTTTGGTGTGCAGTTTGAGGCCTCAGAGCTTTCTGGCATCTTGCAGTTTGAGAAGTTGCCGATTTCCCTCTTCTAAACTAGTACTACTACCAAACTCCTTTGTCTGTAGCTTCCCAGCGTCTGCAGCTTAGTATTAGTTTTTTATTGTTAGGTCAGATTAAAACACTTCTCACACTGACTCACTGTGTCTGTCCAGCGTTACAGAATTCATCTAGAAAAGCTAAAGCTGTAATGTTACATTATCTTGCATCATATAGTTAACAATTCTCTTTAAACTAGTGTAGAATTTACACTATTTAACCACCTGACGGGAGAGACAGCAGTGCCCATGATGCGTAGCACTGGAGCTGAGTGTTGGTTCAACACCGTCACCACACTTTATTTTATTCAAATGCTCCATGTCAGATCCATTTTTATTGCTGTTCTACAATGTGGCTGCTTTTTATTTCTCCAACACAGAACAGATAAACAGAACATATTCTATATAGAAAACACGGAGAGGAATTCACTGCCTGTTCTCTCACAGGACTGAGACAGGTGTTCATTACACTGTCATTTGTTTCAGCGCTCTCCCTCCAAAAATCACATCTAGACAACACACAGGACACTCGCTCGCGACCTGAAGAGATTTGCAATTCAGATTCAAATCAGCTTGGTGAGAGAAAAGGTTTAAATATTAAATATCCAAAAGTCCAGACGTGATCCTGGATGATTGCATGTCATGTCAACAGCGAGTTCGCTTTAATTACTTATTTAAAGTGCCACGGGTGATTCACTCTCCCTCATGAAGCCCTACACTGAGGCACGCACTGAGTTTTCGTGTCCACAGACACACTGCAGGAGATCACCTGTCGAGGGACTTGCTGCGTTCTGATCTTAATCTAAATGAGTGCGGTGCTTTTCTACACATCACAAATTTTAATGGTGTCTGGCTACAAGCACAAAGACACATTTTTTTCTGTGCACATAGAAGCTTGCAGAGACATTCAGCTCAAGTTCTGAATCACTGACTGGATCATATGCGTGTCTGCTTCTTGCTGCATGCAGGGGTGTGTGATGATCACGCTCATTACTACCGGTTAAGCAGTTTATGATTATTAATATTTTAGTTTTACAATTGGACTTTTTTTAGACCAGATAAAGCAACAGATCGTCATATTTGAGAAGACAGATTAATCAGACAAAAAGTTGATTCATTGAAAACAGCATCAACACGCTGACAGAAACATGTATGGTTTGAATCTTTGAACTACACTGTTACTGCTACAGCTGCTATCCTCCTCCTTCATTCATACCAACATGTGCATTTAACAATGATGACGCTCCATCTTGTCCATACTGTAATTCCTGAATACGCATTGCTTCGTGTTTGTGGTCATTAAAACTGAGATAATGTCATAATTTAATCGGACATTAATAGTGATTCTCTCAATTTTCATGACCAAACACATCAAGTTGGTAAATCGCATTATAATCAACATCAGCTTGTTAAAACGGGGAAGCCATCTTGCCTGAAAAGCACCCTCCTCCTCTCTTGGTTTGAAGATTGCCTGGCTGTGAATGAGGAATGAGCTGCGTTAAGCTCACAAAAAGGCAGGTGAGTTGAGCCTCACTTTTCATTCTTCCATTTAAGCCTAGGGAATGAATCTCCAGATAATACCCACACCTTTGGCCTTGGGAATTGAAAAGCCCTCGCGTGTCTGCAGGATGCAAGGATCTGGGAAAAAGGCCCCAGACGCCATTACAGCTCATTTAAAGTTAAAGATGGGGCTTTTTTCTTTTCGATTCGCCCTGGGGTGTATAGAATCTCTTCAGAGTGGAGGACTGATATTAGCTTTAGCTGCCAGAAAAACACAGAGAAAACTGATTGAAATCTGACTTGCTGAACAATCTGAACATGCTGTAAAGATGACAAAGGCTCAGAAATGATTTAAATCAATTAAAAGTGACCAAACAACAACAGCAAATGTATTTGTACTTAGGGCTACATAACTATTGCAGACAGCCATTGGTTTCCATTTAGATTTGTAGGACACTTGAAATATGTCTCCATGGGTTTTCTCATCATAAAGAAATCAAGACAAATCAAATGGCTGTCAGGCAGAAAAAACCCACAGACACATGGTTTAAAAAGTGGAACATTCAGATCACACAGGACACATGGTCCACTGTCCATGGTGCTGAAACTGGAGCTGTTTGGGACATTCCCCAGCTCTCCCCACCGGCGGGGATCAATAATCAATAACCTCTGTTCAGTACAGTAAGTCTGATTTCCCTCACCTGCCAAGCTCACTACACAGACTCTGTTGTTCCAGATTGTGGTTGCTGAATCTTGGAGATCGCAGTGCAGGCACCATCCCAGTCTGCATCATTTAGTTTATTGCTTAAGTTGTTGGCAGGTTTTATTTTTTGGAGTATCTCTACATGGCTGTGTGATTTGGTGAAAGTGTTTTATTGCCAGTATTGTGGTTAATTGTGTGATTAATCATAAGTGTAACTGCATGTTTAAGGAACACGCAGAGATAATTTTCAAATTATTCCCAAGTTGTTTAAAGGTATTTTATTCTTAGTGCAGGTAAAGGTTTGACTTTGAAGAAAGTAATACAAAATTCTGTCTCTCATTATTCTAGCATTTAGTAAATTGAAATAATTTGGGGAATAAGTTTAGTCTGATTTAATGTCAAACAGTGAAAAAAAGAAGTGATGTGTTGTGATGTAAGCTTTACATATTTTTAATGAAATCTCATCCTTTTTATATAACTGGACAGGCTGACACTGCAAACGTCTTTACTTCTATATGTGTTAAATATCAGTGATATGTGGAATCTTATATATTATTATTTTATTGTTTCATAATTATTAGATTAAATTCTTACCATAGGAAAACTACCTTAATAATTTGTGTCACCACAGATGCATATTCTGCTTTAATCCCACTGCGACATGGACGGGAATGTAAGTTTAGTATTATTATATATTTTAGAAAAAACAGAGCAGAGTAATCTCATTATTTTCTGGACACAATGTGCCTGTTATGCCGGATAATCCTCAGAGCTCACATCAACAGTTTTCATTTCAACTGCTTTGGCCTCCTGAAGAAACAACCTCTATGGAAAGTGTTGAGCTAACATTGCTGAATGTACTTAATGTAATATTTTCATGCTGTGTTTTCACTCTCATTAAACTGGGTGAAGGCAGAAATCTCACATACAGATATACACAAAGGCAAATAAAACGTATGTTGACCACTCCTGTTAAGACTTATATAATTTATGTGACCAACTTTATTTAAAGCTTTACAAGCTTTATTGGAGCTTTTTTCCCTTAATAAATGAAATCATCATTTAAAAGCTGCATTTTGTATTTACTGCAGTTATCTTTGTTTAATATTTAAATGAGTTTGATGATCTGAATCATTTGAGTGTGAGACTTTTTCACAGCACTGTATTTGTATGTGTCCCTGTTTGTATATGCATGTGTGCCCAATCAGCTGTGTAAAAAAAACACACCCACTTCACTCGCTCGCCGGCCCGGCTCCTCCTGATTGGCTACTCCGCATGAGACATACCGCTCCCCCATTGGCCAACAGACAAGGAGTTTGATGCTGTTGCTAAGATCCTGTTGCTAGGTTCCCGGCTGTTGCTAGGAGACGTGTGATGCATTATGGATGGTTGGTTTGATCATGGAGGAGCGAATCTGAAATGCTGATGACTGGAGCCTCCATCACGCTGCCATTTTCTGTCACACATTCACTCTTCGTTCTGTCTCTATAACTGTGTCACTGATCCAGATTTGCTTTAATGACATGGCAATAAAGGAGTACTGCCAAAGCAGGCTGAACTAGGTTTCCATGGTAATATCCATTTGGATTAGATTAATATTACAGTGGGAGATGGGTATTAAATAATTTGCCCCGCCCTTCTGTAATTAAATCATTCCAGACCCACATTTAACCAACATGTTTCTATTTGTTCCTATTATTTTCACAGGAATTTTGACACAACATAGTGAGCGCTGATCTTTGACTTCCTTGCTATTGACTGCTTCTAATGATGATAATGAAATTAAAACCAATTCCACTCTGCCACCTCAAACAGGAAGCATAAAATGAGCATTATTACCTTCATGTTCGAGGAGCACAGAAGTGCTGCATCCGATCTTTCCCTTACTACTGAAAAGGCATGCTGGGTGATTCTGCATCAAAGAGCTGTCTCCTCTCCCTGATCAAAGTCTTTTCTATTGCCTTGATGGAAGGTGTCAGAGTTGCTCTCACACCATCTTCACTCTCCTCTCTCAAAAGATTTTCATGTGGAAGCTCAGATTTTACAACACTTCAGATGTTGCATATGCAGCAGCCCGTAGTTCCTTATCAAGAGAACTGAGTACTGCTCATCCTTGACATTTGTGTGTAGATAAACTTTTTAGCCCTGGGGTTTCATTAACAGTTGTGTGGAAATGTTTAGTAGCTTAGCTCGTGAAATGGCTCGGGGGTAAAAAGAGATAAATGAGTTTGTTCTTGATGTGAGACACTAACCTGTTTCTTAATCGGTGAATTACTGGACAGTCTGATGTTTCTCCCACCATCCAAACAGAGCCAACTTTAGGAGCACAGGTGTGTTACCTTTGAAAATAATGAAGGCTACTGTCACCAGAGTCATTACTGACACCTGCTGGCCTGGAGTACAGATGTTAAAATCTGACATGTGACACTCTTCTTGTTGGCAAAAAAAACGTCTGTTAGTCTGTATACATCCCTGCACCAACAAAGATCACACCAAGAGGAAGGTGTGTAGTAGTGCGTGAAGCAAAAAGGAACCCCAGGGTAACGTCTGAGAAACTAAAAGCTTCTATTACGTTAGTGTATATCACTGTTCATGGGCACAGCACAAGGGGAACAATGGCACAGACATGGCAGAGCTGCAAGGACAAAATTCTCCAAAAAGAAATTACTGACCATTTACAGTTAGCTCAAGACCACATGGATAAACCAAAAGATTGTTCTGTGGACGGCTGGAAACTTAAATCCAACTTTTTAGCTTGAATAACAAGGATTATGTTCAGGACGAGCAAACTTAAACCAGTTGGTGGTGGCAGTATCATGATCAGGACCATCATTACCATAGCTTACCATCATGTCTGATAGAGCTATAAGTTCTGAGTTGTCTGTATCTTAAAAATTCACTTTAGCTTTAACTTTAACACTTAGTAAAGGAGTCAAGATGCACGAAAAGCAAACTGACCAACTATTCTCACTAATAATAGACTGAATGGTAGAAGTTCATGTTGCCAAACCTGCTGCAGATATGAACTTGTTCTCACACTAAGACTTTCCTCTAAAGATTCAGAATAAAAAGCTGAACTCTGTGGAATGCTTTTATGCAGCACTGCTTGCGACAGGTGTCCCTCTTCTGCAACACTGGATGACATTTGCAGAGACAGAAGGGTTTATTCAGTGTTTGGTCTGTGGTCTCTGTCTCTCTTTCGCTCGCTCAAACTCTCTCTCTCTCTCTCACACACACACACACACACACACACACACACACACACACACACACACACACACACACAC
>JAUYWH010000009.1:19506886-19520176 GCA_034779795.1 Ctenopoma multispine | reverse complement strand
ACACACACACACACACACACACACACACACACACACACACACACACACACACACACACACACACACACACACCACCCAGATGGTGGAGGAGCCACTCAGTCGTAGCTCTTATCTGTGAAAATTGCTCAAGTCTGCACGTCGAAAATACCTGCTGCCGCTGTCTTTGATTCCCCTAGAAGGCAGGCAGACACATGTCTGTGGGTGTCTGTGTGACTGAGAGTTATAAAGAGACACATAGGAAGGAAAACAGTGTGTGTCTGTGCATGATTGCCACAGTGGGAACTCGAGTATGTCAGCTAGTGTGTGTACACTTGTGAGAATTAGGATTGTGCAAGGTGCTGGGACGTGTGTGAGTGTGTGTGTACCAGATCCGTGACAAGCCAAGTGTGACAAGTTCTAATAGCTCTCAAACACATCCGTCTGAACACGCTGCTGCTCGTCTCGTCTGTGTGTGTGTGTGTGTGTGTTGTCTGTCTGTTTTATCTCTGGGCTCTGTTATCACTTCAAGCCTTCTTCTTCGTTCCCACCTCAGCGCTCCTCTCCTCCACTGCCAGCACCACCGAAGCGAGACAGATAGAGGAGGAAGTTGGCCGAGAAATGGCATCGATGGAAAGTTCCACTCAGTGGTGAGACCTTTAGCAAACACAGGGTGGCTCATGTTCAGTAGTTTGAGCTGCTTGATGATTTGAGGATGCTGCTAACATGCGTCTTCACACACACAACCTTAAAGATGCTGTTGGAGCGAGCGACAGGATGAAGATGTGCTACAGTCCTGTGTCAGGAGGTCGCCAGACTAAACTAGAACTAAAATGAGAGTGAATATTGCACTTAAAACTTCAGCTGAGTGTTTATGCTCCAGAACATATTTGTCTGTCCTGAGTGTCAGGAAATGGATTACATACACCAATAACATTAAAGCTACAATATGCAAACACGCAGCTTTTGGGAACTATTAGCAGTAGCACGCTCTGCCTGGAACCCCCCCTCCCAGCACGTTTCTACACACTACATACTGCAGTTTCCAGTAACTGTCGTAAAAACGTACCCAAAAGGAAAACTCAGGAACTCTCATGTCTGTGCATTAAGTACAGACTCGAGCTGGGAGGCCATTAGCCTAATTTAGCATAAAGACTGCAATCAGTGGTAAACAGCTAGCCCGCTGGCACTCTCTGAAAGAATCACCTCCCAGCAGCTCTAAAGCTAATTAACCTGTGGTTTTCTGTAGCTTCTGACAGTCTTTATGCTAAGCTCGGCAAAAAGTGTCCTCTCAATGAGACTCAAGTGTTAGTTATTATCAAATTACAATCAATCAATCAATGAGAAGCTGTATAACCTACAAATCAAGCAGGAATAGTTCAACTTTTCTGACTGGATAGAGGGCCGTGTCTCACCTGAATACCTTCAAAAGATCATATTTCTGCAGCACAGCTCGACTGTTCTGTGAGTCTGATTTGCAGGATGGGTCAGCAGCACCTCTCCACAATCTGTACTAAAAATATACTCGAATAAAGTCGCACACTGTGCCTGTAGCTTTAAAGAAGATGTATCAGTTAAGAACTAGAGAAAACATCTAACAATTGAAAAACACATGCACAGGACATAAAATGGCTTCCAACACATGAAGCCAGAACATGATTGTCTGTGATTGTCCTCGACGTCCCATCTATCCCTTCCCCGTTCTATCTCTCATTCTCCCGTGTGCTCATGTCAGTCTGGTCCGGCAGCGGCTATCATTTGTAATTATGCAAAACAGTTCTTTCTCATTGCATGGAGGAAAGCAATTTTTCTATGCAAATGGTTAAATTCCCTGTGAGCCCCACCAGCCTCATAGATGTGCTAATGATGAGTGACGGTGGGCGATATTGGGGTCACCGCACGTGCGACACAGATAAAAATGATCAACTAAATGCCAGAAGTGTCCTCAGAACTTGTGAACTGGGCAGCAGGGAATGGACCGGGTGGCGGGCTAAAGGTCACAGCCGTGCTCGTTAGTAATCCAGTGTGAGGAAGCACTAATGATTTGTAAATTAAATTAAGGAATTACATTTTTTTTAAGAATTAAAGTCTGAGATGCTGGTTAATGAGATAATTGTTCAAATCCTGCAGCACATTTAAACTTCTTCATTCACCTTCATTTCACAGCTGATTGTCACACGCAGGTTCGGGGGATTCCCTTTGTAGGGGCATTACATCTTAAATATCACAGATACAGCATATCAGTGTGATAACCTCTGAAAGATTTGATATAAAGAATTATTTAACCAGCTTTGCTGTATCATAAACACATTTCTGGCATTGCCATCAACAGACTGAAGTGCATCAGGCGTCATCTTAGAAAACAGACTAAATAACATGTCTTAGAAAATAATGCAAAGGATTGTTGAAAAGCTCAAAGCTGCCCACACAAATCAGACCTAGTTACGGAGAGTTTATAGATCATCAAGCATTAAAAACATAGTTCAGTGAAGCAGAAAAACACTTACGTGCACATTCACTTCTTTTTATTCATTTTATAAACCATTCATTATTTGTTTGTTTTAGATAAATAGCCTGTATCTGTATACCTGTAGCCTCTAGCCAGGGGCACCTGGATGCAGGAAGAACACAGCTGTCTTGGTGGTTCGTTCAGAGGTGCTATTCAGGAATGTGGATTACGTCCACCTAATCAGAGGAGCAAGTTGTGTAGGTAGTTTATGGCATCTGAATCCTCCAAGCCAACGTATGGAGGACTAAATATAGATATTCAGTCTGTTTGGGACCTTTAGAAAGGTACTCAACCCTGAAAACGTTAGTGCCAGAGGCTCCCAGGTGGGAGATTTAACAACTGTAAGACTGAGCTTTATTGTGCTGAGCAAACACTCAAGATAAGTAATCCATTAAAACTCTGTGTTAGGACAACGTGTGTGTGAGTGACTGCTATTCACAGTCAAACACTGACATTTCACAGACGACGAGTCACTCTGTCCACAACGCCTTCTATTGATCATCGAACAGTCACAGGATTTTCAGCTGCCTCCTTATGCTCCTCACAGACTGGAGCTGGAATAGGCGAAAAAAAAATACTTGAACTCCCACATCCATCTGTGATCTGCAATAATGCTTTTCCACTTTCGTCTCTCTGCAACAACAGCTCACAGGAAGCCAGAAGTGACACAATGAGGAGCTATTCATGATTCAGCAGAGGTCGATTTTGACTCTCTGCTAACCTCATTAGCTACTAGAAGGATAAATGACAATTTTACTTAAAGCAGTGATCACCATACCTGCATAGCTGCGGCGTGCGTCTTGTTTAAAGCGGACTACTGTGAGCTCAGTGTATAAAGCTCAGGGGATTATGTTTCTTTAATTGCTGAATATATCTCACAACCTCTTAGGCCCCTAAATGTTGCATATAGTTTGCTTTTAACAAGACTGGAGTCCTTCAGGCTTCTCTTTTCTTCTATACACCAAAACCAATTGTGGACAAAATGAGTTACATAGAGCTTTAATAAAGTTTTAGGTTGGGAAACAGACAAGTTGTCAGGGGTAAAGTAGGTAACCTTAACATTAAAAGGCTGCACAATTCAGTAACCAAAAAAGGATTTGATAAGAGGGACTCGATCACACGGTGTAGCCAACGGTGGGCTGGTAGTTTGCAATATAAGATTTGTTTTTAAGGGACAGCATTATTAACTAGTTTAACCGCCGTCTATCCTGTACTGAAGTTCCAACTTATTTCCATTCCCAGGGCATCAAATAATGGTGCTAAGTCTAATCTGTTGGTGAATCATACAGTCAGTATCATATCTGCATCGTGGAATCACTCTGTGTCATTTTCAGTGGTCTGGATGTTTCTGATCATATTCATTTCCTTGAGGTGGTTCCGGTTCAGCTTGTTTCTTACTGTACAAAGGCCAAGCAGGGAGCTAATGTAGTGTTAGCCAGTTGTTTCATCCAGAGTCTCCAAAACCTCTAATTCAGTCAGATTCTGGAGGCCACTGGGTGTATCAATGAAATCCAAAGTAAATCCTGGATGTACTGAACTAATTTTTATTATTTCACTTGCATGTGCTTGTTGTGAGTTTCGTCATTTGTTTGACTGTAGTATCTGTAACACTTTACAACAGGTGGAGAAATTCTGCTGTTGGGTTTTTAAAATCTCTTTTATATGCTGTTAGCACCACAAATCTTTTACAACCTGCTTATGCGCGCTCATACTTTCAGGTTATCGCCTGTCTGCAGCTTGATGTCACTGGACAACACCGACACACTAAATCTACTTACATTACTCATCACTGAACAATGCAACGTCTTCCAAGATCGATTTCCCTGCTCCTTAAGTCAACATTGCCGTCGAGCAACACAAGCTTAAGCACCAGGAGTCTTTTCTCAACAATCAACACCAAGCTGCTGTAATTTATCCACCGAGCTTTAGCTGTGAAAGATGCTGCATGAATAACAACGCCAAGTCTCTATATTATGGTCAAAGAATGGCTTTCAGAGGTGTTCAGGACCAAAGGTGACGAACCAAATCATCTACAATATATACACATATATACACAACAGTTTTAACCCTGCTCTGTCCCAGCAGGAGGAAGCAGCCGTAAAAACTGTCCCTTACCTTCCCAGTCGATAGTGAAGAGCGGTCAAAGAAAGTGGAGCATTTAGCAGCTAAAGAACATTTTCTCTCAAACAGATAAAGGTGGAGCGAATGTTGGAAAAACATTTGGGGTGACAGAAACTTAAAATCATTGGTAATAATGTTATTGTGCCACACTGCAATCTGGAGAACATGTGGTGGAAGCTGTGAACTGTACAGCTGGTGATCTTATTTTCCTGACCCACAGAGACATTTGAACTATAGGCCGAACAACATACAACATACAGAGACTAACTCTAAAGTTTACAACCAGAATTACACCCAACCTACAATCTAGGGTTACACCAGCAAAATGGTTGTAGTTTTTAGGTTAGTGTTTAGCCACATGAAATTAGGATAATGCTATGCTACAAACAGAGTGCTGTAGGAGAGCATTTTGATTCCTGTATATCTGGTTTAAAATGCAGCTGGTTGCTCTGCGCTCTATAAAACAGATGCTTATCCGCCCACACAGATGGTAAAAGTGATTGTGTATAATTATGTCCTAAGCATAAATTTGATATACAGAAAAAGTAAAAACAGTCAGAATTGCATCACGACACGACATCGACAATCAGACTTTATTCACAAGTTGTTTACACCAATAGAACAAAAATATTTTCTGTTGTTTTTCCATGTTGAGTTCTGTACAGTGTTGATGCAACAGATCTGCCGTCTGCGTGTGAAAGACAGAGCAGCACGGGGGGAATATGACCTACTGAGCTCCCTCTCTGCAGAAGCAAACAAGTCCAATGGTTCTGGCTAAAACTGCAGCTGCATGTTTGTCATATGGTTTAAAACATACATGAGCGTATCTTTAAACAGGAAATTTAATTAACATCCCATTCAACGTTAAATAAGTCAGTATATGGAGCATTTCTTGCAGCATGTTTCAGTTTAAGTCGACACCAACTTGCTGCAGTGTTACATCATATTGATACTGCGCCATCTTCCAGCTGAATCTAACCATGATCTGCAGAGGTTACAGATGATAATCCTTGGCTGTTGCACTCTTAAGGTGCTCGGAGCATCTGGCACAAGAAATAGTGTGAAAAAGCAGTGAAAAGGTGATAAATAATCCAACATCTGTTTGTTTCCTTGGAAGGTTTTGTTGGATGTTGGATCACGATGGAGGCTGCAGAGAGGTACAACTGAATAGATATTCACGCACTGGTAGCACAGTGTATGTAAATCCTAGTTGTGGACTGGACTATGCACTTTGCCAATTGAAAACAGTGAATTTTCGTTTGATGTGTGTTCACTACTAGACAGAAGGATTTTTGTTCAGTTCCACCTGAATTTGAGCTGAATTCTCTTCCAGGAGTTACGGCTAAGGACACACAAGCTCCTGTATTCAGGATCAACTCAATCTTTCTGCAGCCGTGTGTCCGAGAGTAGGATATCGAAACAGACATACCTACGATACATAACACAAGCGTTTTCATTTTGATGCTCAGTCGGTGTTTTAGCAGTGTGAACAGTTTGCACAGATACAAATATTTGGGCCACACAAAGACCTATGCACAGACTGCCCAGACCCTTTTTCATCACCCTAAGACATAAGTGAAATCTGCTTTGCTAAGTTTTATCAAGTTGGAGTTGAATGGAAATCAGTGGCTGCCGAAACAGACAGTAGTTAAAGTCTGGTGTGTTCAAAAATACTAAATAAAGGAAACTATTCATTAAAACATGGTGTTAAATCAGACAGTTGTGGTTCTTTAATATAATCTTTGCTTCTTTCATGTGCAACAGAACAAAAGTTACCTTTGGGAAAACCACATGATGAGCGTCACTGCAAGCTAGTTTTCACCAAATACACGTTCAGGTACTGTACATGTACAAATTATCCAGTAATGCTACATAGAAGAGAAGAACTGCTGCTGAGAAACACCACTGACCCCTTTTATCAGCAAAGTACAAATCAGAAACTTTATTTTATAACGACCTCATTCCAGTAGACAGCGGTTCTTCTTCATATCGAGAAACATTACACTTTTGGACAGGGGGTAACTTCCTGCTCCCAGGATTATTAAAGCCAATGTGTTCTTCAGTGTTTATCAGAGGCTTTCACTAAGCACCAGCACAGCAAACCTTTAATCCGCAGGTTAATCCACTGGAAGAAGATCATTTCAAAATGAAGCCAGATTTCAAGGTGACTATTGACACGTTCACCAGTCCGTCTACTGTGATTTTTATTAAGGCAGACATTAGTGTTACTTCACTGACAAGCCACAATATGGTTGTCCACGAGAGATGATAGTTCAGGTTCTAAAACATTTCTTCTACTAGGATGCTAAAAATGACACGTCCATAATATTTCACCTCATTTCTAGTATCAGCATCTTAATGATATTTCTTACAATAAGTGGGATAACAGCTTATATTTCCGTGTTGTGCCACTTACATTTATGAAAAATAAGGGGTCATATTTTGTTCCATATAGCTACCTCACTGAGCAACACTGGGTGGTGATGAGCTGCACGGTGACTCTCTAAGCACACTGCATGGAAACATAGCAGAAAGCGTGGCGCTAAAAACCAAACACAAATATGATTTATGGTGACACACGCACACACTCCACACAAAGATCAATCAGGGGCATCGGTGGGGTGAAGCACTCAGGCGTGTGGCACACCCAACCGACGCCAAGTAGGTCAATGTTCATCAAGAAACTATGATAAATATACTCCTAACAGAACACAGAGAAAGATTTTTTCACACTATCAAAATGTGTTAAACTGCAGTGAAATGCCACTTTGGAGAATAGGCTGCTTGGATCGTTACAATAGAAGGACGGTCTACCTATGTACAGGACTGGTTCAGTGTTCACTTAGAAGGAAAGAAGAAGGGGCAGATGCAAAGGAGACATGAGGGGAAGTGGAGATAAAATGAGGACAGACGACATGAAGAGGATCAGATGGAGGAGAACACAGGACGTGATGATAAGTGGAAAGAGCAAGAGGAGCCAAAACATGAAATAAGAGGAGGGAGGACGTGAAAGACAAAGCAGAAAAGAGGAGACAATGGCATAAATTGGAGGAGCTGGGACAAGAAGACGTGATACAGTGAGATGAGATGAAAATTACAGTGGAGAAGAGAGAGGAGGAGACGTATGAAAAGGAGAAGACAAGAGGAGGAAACAAAAGGGAGTGACAACAGGGAGTGTTAGTCCAGGTAGGACGAGCAGAAGAGAACTGGAGGACGTCAGTAGGCTCCCTCCTACTGTGGAAGAGCTTTCAGAATCGCATTCACTTCCTCAGCGACGGCCGTCAACGCAAACTCGAACTGATCCTGTGGGAAGACGAGGAAAGAAAAAAGGAGAAGTGAAGTGAAGCCTGCGCTCTGTCAGAAATAACTTTTACCATGAGAATAAGATCACGTTTGGCTGGTTAACAATGTCCTTCATCCCCACACTGTCTGAGTCTTCTTGCTTCCACTCACCCTACGTCAGGAGACAGACGCTCTGATCTGCTCACTGCAGCTGTAGTTAAACTAAAAGTACCAGTATGTTTCCATTAGGCTGATCCTTCATGGTTCACCTGTGTGTCAACAAGCTGTCTTTGATCCATTTAACACAGGTAACAGGCCCCTAATGCTCCATTTATCTTCCTAATGAATGAAAACTATGTAAGTGTTCAACGGTCATGTGTCTTTGCTAGTGCAACATCTACAACTTCATGGTGACGGATTCCACTGATGGTGGGTCAAAGAAATAACACCTCATCAAATCTCCACATCGCTCCGACCTCACAACATCCCTAAGTCTGGGTTTGTATGTTTCACACAGCTGAAGTTACAGTTAATGCATCAAGGTAATATACAAAAATCCACTCAGCCTTTGTATTTAATGTGATTTTAATCACTTTTCCTTCAATCGTTTTGAAACATCTAAAAGCCAGTTTTAGTTTCAGTTGTGTTTTGGAGATCTACCCATGCTTCATCATTATCTACCATAGTTCCCTGTATCATTGCAGGAAGTAGAATATACCAAGATGAATCTGATGGACAATGTGAGGATGCAGAAACTGACAGAAGCTTGGTGATATGCAACATGCAGGTGCAACATATGTCCAGTTTATTTTAATCCTGCTTACTAAGATAGTTTTGGTTTTTGTAGTTTAAACAGGAGACAGGTGTGTGTGTGTGTGTGTGTGTGTGTGTGTGTGTGTGTGTTACCTTGGTCTGAACCATTCCCGGCCTCTGGTCCCGCAGGTGTTCCAGAGTTGCTGCAATATCAATCTCCTTGGCGCCTGTCACAGCACACACAAACACAGAAACACGCACATTTAAAGCGGCGCTGGATATAATCCAGCTAACATCTGTCAATCTGGTGTTTTATACCCAATCCTTTTAGAACAGCAAAAGGCGATTACGTTCATCCTCTTTCCGCACACAGACGGGCTCCACAAACTGCTAGGTTGTGGTGTTTTGTTGTCGGGATGAACAAAAAACAGAAAGGAGGAAAAGGAGTGTTGGAGAGGACTTTGTCGGGGGAATCACAGGCCCAAATGTTTGTGGCCTTTTCTAAAAGGAGGCTGAGCTGGTCTTAAAGCCCCTCGTCAGTCTTTGATATTCATCCTTTGAGCTCATGAAGGTTGCCCACCAGAGCTCTGTCAGGCCCTGCCAAAGTCTCACATGCTTCTGTGTGTGTGTGTGTGTGTGTGTGCACCTATGGGGTCCCAGTTTACTTGCCAGTCAGCCAGTCAGCGTGCCAGACTGGCATGATGCCCCGCAGCTGACAGCAGTGTGGCTGCCTGCAGTCGACTCAGTGACCTCTGGCCAGACAGTGTTCAGACTGCTCCACATTGTGATCCAGTACAGAAACTTTATCGACCTACTGAAGGCAAACACGGAGGCATTTTATAACGAGTTTCAGCTCATTCCCACTGTCTCCACTCTTACGGCATCACTGGTGGAGCTTTAAGCAGCTAAACATTTACAGATTTCCCTCAGTTCGTAGAGACAGACTTTGTTCTAGTCGAGTCTCGTTTCAATCAAGTCTAAAGCCTAAGTACCAGCTCTCAAGTCTCACATCTTCTCAGGACTGAGAAACCATCAGAGTCCTGTGTGAGGTCGGGTTTGCACTAGAAATAAGCTTTCCCACAGTCCCTCACTGGTCTTAACCCAGAGCAGTGCCCCATAAAAAACATGAATAAAGTTGGAGCCAAATATTTTAGTTTAACATCATTTTCTTGAGACAGGGTTTCACAGTTATATACAGCATTATATGATACTGTAATAATAATAATGTGTAACTCTGGTGACACATTTTTTGCTTTATGGTTTTGATGAAACATATAAATTATTGCAAAAACAAGTTTGTTCATGTATTGGTGTCCTCAAAGGTTCTATGAGGAGAGAATAAAGAGAGCAGACACACTAATGCTTTTAATGGCTGAATGTGCAAACTATTCATGAAGATGAAATCCAGTTTGAAAATAAAGGTGTCGTAATGTTTGATGCTCTTAATGCACTTACGTGAAATATGTAAAGATGTGTTAAAAGTACATTTTCATCAGCAGAAAATCTCCTGGCAAGCACAAAGTTTGTCTTATTTTTAATCATTATTTATTCCATTAAGCTTAAATGGACCTTATGTCACCTTCTAATGAAATAGGAGCACAACGAGGAGATGCCGGATACCGAGCCATTACCGGGGGGGGGGGAGCTCAGAAAAACAGGAGTTTAAAAAAAAGGAGGCGATTCAGAAAGCAAAGGGAAAAATAGACGATGAGTGGGAATGAGGACGTCTAAAAAGAAACAGAGAAACAGTTGGAGGCTGCGAGTAGAAAAGAGACGACAGAGACATGTTGGGAGCAACAATTAAATTCACAAAGAACAAAAAAACATTTAATTTGTTTTCTGTCTCCCCCCGTTTTCCTCCCCTCCCTCCTCCTCTATCCGAATTCTGAGGAAACAAAAAGCGCAAGAATTGTCTTTACTTTTTTGTTGTTGTGACACATAATAACACTTCATTTTCTTGCTTTCATGAAGAGGAAAATGATTGGTGGGAGAACTTGCTCATTCACGGCGTTTCTCTTTCTGTTTCACAGGTTTTGTGAGCTTTCTTTCCTCCTTTTCACAGCACAATAGACTCCCTTCCAGCCAGAAAAGCTGCAAGACACTACTCACTGCTTTAGTTTTCCTTTTTCTGGGGGGACGACTTAACAAGCTGGGGGCTATTGTGCAGGTTCTGATAAACCTCAAAACGGACGGTATTAAAAAAAAAAAAACTCTTATTCCCTCTTTGGAAAACTCTCTCTTAAAGAGGACGATGGAAGCATTTAAAAAAAAGAATTGCATAAAGATTCTGGCCTCATTTTGCGCCTTCCTCCATTGCACGACCCTCGTTTTAGGGTGGAGGTCAAAGAGTAGGACTGTGGAGGCTGGGGGGGAGGAAGGAGGAGCTATAGAAAAGAAGGAGAGAAAGATTTAAAAAAGAAAAAAGGCTGAAAAGAAAAACTGACTGAGCTCAACAGCCAGACCTGTGAACACACACACACCCGGAGAGAGAGGGATGCTGAAAAGCTCCCCGGCACTCGATGGGTTTCATTCGATTCTCAAGATGAAGAGAAGGGTGGTGGTGGTGTAAAGGGGGGGTTACATTAGAGAGAGGAGGGAAAGGGGGGGGCCTTTAGGACAAAAAATCGTGAGAACCACAGCAATACCTCCTCAACCCTGCAACACCATAATTCTCCAAATTTACAATTCATTCCTTGGGATAAAAAGAGTGGGAATCACTGAATCACTGGGGGAGGGGGGGGGTATGGACTGAGTTTGTGTCTGAGAGGGAGGAAGAAGAAGTGGAGGAGGAGGTGGAGGGGGTGGGAAGTGCCTTTGATCAGGATGGAGGAAGCCTGCAAACCTGGGGGCCTCCAGCTTCTCAGGACAGACAAAAAGCTTCCAGAAAAAGAGGCGAGTGGAGAACTGAGCAGGGATGAAGTGGAGGCAACACCGACGTTCCTCTGCGAGGAAACGTTTCAAACTGTTGACCAGCAGAGGAACGCGGTGGTTGGTTGGTGACCTGGGCTGTTACAGGTCACAGATACAAAGCTGGTCCACTCATGACAGGAAGACAACTCTGACTCTCATCTCTGTGCTTTCTGCCTCACACTAACATTTTCTAAATCTTCCATCTGAAACATCCACTCAACATCACAAAAAGCTGGTACTCTTCCTTTTCTTTGGCAAACAAAACATTTTGCACTACTGCCACCATCTGGTGAGGAATGAAAGAGTCCGGTTACTAAACCAAGTCGGAGCAGGTTGAATCTCCTCCGTTCATCATTAACTAAACTGTGTTTCTGTTCCTGTTTTAAATATCGAGATGAAGTAAATTCAGGACACAGATGAAGGAGCACAGAGGACACCCCCCCCCTCACATCTTCCATCAACTCCCACCCAGCTCCGCCTTCCAGCCGGGGCCCCTGGGTACTGAGATGTTGCCCAGAGGCCCCTGATCACAGTGTGACAGCCTGGGAAAAGGCCCCTGATGCCCGACTGACCCTTTGATCTGGAATTAAAGACCCAGGAGCTCATTCTGCTACAGCAGCAGCCCCCCCACGGGACACTTCACTCACACACTTTGAAAGAAATGTGCAGCCACACATATGTGAAATAATCTGATAACTGCTGTTTGGACACCAGAAAAATGAGAATTCATTTTAACACTAAACACTAAATACGAGCTCGGCAATGACTTTATTTTGTGTTCAGATCCTTTTACGTTATCAGATGGATCCTGTTTGCTCTAATTTTCCTGAGATGTACTGGACTCAGTTTATCGCCTTCTTAACCAAGCATGTGCACAGTGGGGAACTCGGGGGGCTGAAGCCCCACACATTTAACCACCCTAATCTAAGGCGACCATCTCTAAGTAACACTAATTAACCCTCTGGGGTCTTGACCATTTTCCTCTTCCTGATGGTATGAACTTTTCTATTAATTCGGTATTTATTTAAATATATTTGTAGCTTGAATCAGTCTCATATTTACAGATGTGAATGTCCCTTTTTAAATGTGAGCCCCGACATCTGATAGACTCGCTCAACATCCCCCTTCTCACCCAAGCTGTAGTTCTACCAAGTACTGAATTAAAAATCGGAATATTTTTATTAATTACATTGGTTATTGAGTGCAGACTGATGGGAAAAAGGACAATCTATAACAATTCAATGTGCAGAAAGTGTAAGATTTATTGATAAGTTTAAATATAAGCTCGAGAATAAAACAGATGTAATCGCCTAAACTGAAGCGTTTGAATCTAAATACTAAATACAGAATTTCTCTTAATGTCCTGTTGAACTGCCAAAGCTCCACGAAATATTCACTCCCCTACACAATTAAATAGCTGTTTATTGTATCATGCTGTAATTACAGTAATTATCACGCCCTCACAGTGGTCTTCAAACGCACCGGCTCTGAGTCCTGATGACACTTCAGACTTTGAACTCTGTTCGAGTCAAAACTAGAATTTAAAAGCAGCAGCTTTCTCCTGACAAAACCTGCTCGGTTTTTCTTTCCACCTTTCCTTCCTACAGACTGCTTTCATGTTTCTTTAGTTTTTATTTTAGTTTTGATTGTTAGATGTGTTAGACCGGCACGAGAAGAGAGGAACGAGCTGCAGTTTGGGGGGGGGGGGGGGGGGGGGGGGGGGGGGGGGGGGGGGGGGG
>JAUYWH010000009.1:19469769-19506876 GCA_034779795.1 Ctenopoma multispine | reverse complement strand
GAGGAACGAGCTGCAGTTTGCCCCCCCCCCCCCCCTCCCCCCCCCGCAGAGATAATAAAACAGGTATTAATTTGCGGTAATTAAGTAAAAGCTAATAAATATCAGCTTGTTTTTTTTTCCTCCGGCTCAGACGCGGAGACGTAGCAGTGATTGAGTTGTTTAATAGGAAAACTGTTTGCACCAACTCATCACTGTAATTATCTAATTAAATATAATTGTTTTCAATGCAATCAACTAACTTTATGAACAAAACTATTATACTGTTCATTTTGAAAGCAGCACTTTCTCCCTATCTGAACAGGGCAGGAGGGGGGAGGTTTCCATGGTAACACTTCTCCACACTCAGATGGACAGATGAAAGGGTGTGTGGGGTGTGGGGGGCAACACTCACCTTTAGCCATCTTGTTAAGAACCATGTCGATCAGGATGTAGGTCCCGGTTCTTCCCGCACCATCGCTGCACGGGTGGCCGAGAGATAATGAGACATAATGAGGGTGGGAGGAGAGAGAGAGAGAGAAAGAGAGATAAGGAAAGAATCAAATGAAACAGTTTGTTTGATAATGTCACAGAAGTTCTTCATCATCATGTTTAATATGAAGTCGCACTGGACACATTTTTTTGCTCTGCTCTTATAAAAAGAGAAATGCGAGCATCTGTTTTTTTATTGTTACCAGGAGACAAACCACTGTTTAATTCTTCATCATCTATCTGAACATCTGCATAAAACACCGACAGCTGGTGGACGCCTGCTCGGGCTCTGATGGGAGGTGGAAACCACTGGGAGAGGCCCTGGCTGGTCCAGGAGCTTCACCTGGATGGTGGAAGCTTTAGTGTTTATTTCAGGACGAGACAATCACAGTCTCGCATCATCCAAATGACCAACTATACAGGAAGCGTCTTGCTCCTGACAAGCGGCCGAGCACGTTTGCAGCAGGTCAACATCATATTTTGTTGTTCGCCGTCATTGCTCGTTATCACAGCTTCACCTGCTGCTACAGTCAGAGCGAACAGTGGACTGGATCAGCTTCCATCACATTCACAGTCTGAGAACTCTGTGTCTACCCAGACGAGAAGCTCGAATAACTGTAATCTGTAAAACATACATCCACAATTACTGCAACAATACAGCTCATTACTTTTGTTCCTATCGATATTGTTGTTTTTCCCTGGAGTGAAACAGAAGCAACCCGACTCCAGCACTTAGCAGACGAGCAGCAGTCTGAGAGATTTAGTACATCGACGTTTATGAGTCTTCTAATGCTATTTCAAGGGGATGAACAACTTCAAAGACGTATAATTATGGAAGAGAAAAACTGAAGGTGTTTTTTCTTTTTTCTGTCAGGAATGAACTGAAATCAAAACACAAACATGCTTGACAACATTTTTTTGACATTGTCCTGAATGCATCTTGTTCTGTTCTACGATAAATAAGCAACGACACAAACCGCAGCACCAAAAATGAATCAGACTCTGTAATGTATGTAGAGGGAATATTTTATATCCCAGATTTATTCTAAGTGTTGAAAATTGATGTCTGCACCCGCACTAGTCTATTTCATGGACTGGGGTGTAATCCAACAAGCTGTTTGTGTGTGTGTGTGCTGGCACGTGTCCACACTTCCTGAATATTTCATTTTCACTGGGACCTTGCTTATTTTTTCTGCAAGTCCACACATGCACACAGCTGGATATTTCAACAACCCCACTGACAGTAACAGAGCAGTACACCTCAACATGTGTGTGTGTGTGTGTGGTTCTTTAATCAACGATTACCTTCATGCATCTTTGTACTAACCACTTTGAGACATGTTTTCATTGTGTTTAATTGTGAGATGCTTTTAATTGAGGGAACGTATTATATGTCAATATGTGTCCTCACAAAGACACAAATGTGTGTGCACATACTGCACAAACACTATCACTCTGATCTCGGACAGTCTGTGTGTGTTTTATACAGGTTATTACAACGTGATTAGATCTCTCGTATTGCTGCACCTCACCAGCATCATTACAAGACGATCAAAGATGTGGTGTGTGTGCGTGTGTGACAGCAGAAGCCTGAGGGCTGTGAGTAAACATGTCAAGATGTCTACTGCCTCCTCTCTCTATTTAAAATGAGAGACAGGCAAAGAGGTGCAGAGAGAGAGGGGAGGTTAAGGAAGAAGACAAGATAGCGAGAGATGTAAAAAGACCGACAGATGGACAGATGATTGGAAAGAAAGAGGCCTGATAAAAACAGGCAGAAGAAAAGAAAGAGAGAAAGACAGTTGTCTGAAAATGTCTGCGCTCTTCTGTTAGCTCACTTCTCATCCTGAGTGCTTCACTCTGCTCTCTGTATACATTAGTGTGATAAATGGTTGTGCACAGTGGGCTTTGACAAACCTGTTTAAAAGCTCTAAGTGAAAGTCTGCAGGGTGAACGTGAATCCTTTTATCACTACATCCTTAGACGTGCCGTAATTGGTTGGCTAAAGCTTTGGAATGAGCCCGGCTCGGTCCAAATCAGAGGTGAGAACATCATTCTGTGCTCAGGCCTCCTGCTCGACACGAGGTTCTGCAGCAGGAACGGTTTTTAATGAGCATCTAAACAACAGAATCTTGGACTCCTCTTGAACCCAAGTGGTACAGTACATTTTTAAAATTTAAACTTGCTGCTTAAACGCAGTGGGTTTGTTGCTCTAAAAGAGCAGCTGGCAGCCATTACTCACTCTCTGAATGAGAACTATAAGAGTGCGTTAACACTCATACAGCATCCTGTTTTAAACCCGCACAACTCTAACCACTTCATACTGTTCACACAAGTATCACACAGATTATCAAACATAGTGAGAGCTAAGTGTTGGTACTGTGATAGTGTGGTGCCTGAAAGTTTGTTAACCCATTTCCGCACAAATCGCCTCACTAGATTATTGGATAAAGACACATGTGGTTGAAAAAACACCAAAAAGTGGAAAGTAGTGATTTTATCTTTTAATTGTTACCAGTGATGAAATTATATATATATATATTAGACAAGGGGAGTTGCAGTTATGTGGCATGTGCTCTTTTCATTCTCCCATGTGAGAACACGCCTGACTCGAACTGCCTCCCCCCCCCGTGTGCAACACTTCGCACAATGTCTGGACCTGACTCTCCTGACATTGTCCGGGGTTTATATGTGTACTACTCGCCATGTACATGGACAAATGTGACTGAATGCTAACGACAAGGACACAATTTGAGTTTCAGTGCAGAGTTAGTAAGGAAAAGACGCGATGTGGGGCTCACTAGCTGTCTCCAGTATGTTAGCTGTGCAGTTGGTATATTGGCTGAATAAACCAGTCTAATAACGTATGAGCCACTTTGATTCATTTCAAACTGCAGTTGACACTACAATCCTGGAACAGCCACTAAGTCATATTAAATAACTTGGATCACTACTGGGGGAGCGAGGAGACTGATAACGGCTATATAATCCAATCAGCGCAGGATGTTTCCACTAAAAACCCTGCGGTCGATTTCTCGGTTAAATACCAATTTAATTATATCTCAGTGGTGTGAGTTATTTCCTCAGGTGGCAGGCGTATGCAGACGTGATTACACACTATATAGAATATGTAAACACAACAGCTGCAACACTGCCTACTCCCATTTAGCCAACTCTCCTTTTCCACACACTGCCTTCGACCGACACACTGCAAACTTTGAAGTGTCTCCAATTAAAAGTTACCCTCCTCCGCGGACAGTTTGTCAAATTAAATCACAACTTTTTGGCAAATTTCTCGTTTAGAACGTTTGTTGTTCTCCACATGCTGATAAGTGACACGAGAGCTGGTGAGAAATGAGACTGTGACATGGTCGGAGGGGGCCAGAGATCACAAGAGAAGCGGCTCTGTTCAGATTCCTATCATCTGGCCAAACATTCAGTAGAAAACGGCATGTTTGTTTGTTTGCTCATTAGTTACATTTAAAAAATGCAAAGTACCATGCAGCAGATCTGAGTGATTAAAAAATGCATTTTGTATAACCTTGAATGTCAGCTGGAACTCTTTCATACTAATGCAAATTAAAAAAAGCTTTAGTTGTTATTATACTTGCCTGCAGTGGACTATGATAGGACACGAGCGTCCCCGGTAACACTTGTTAACTTTCCTGTAAAACAAACAGCAGAAAGAGGGAAAACATGTTAAAATCAGAGCTGCAGCAACAGACGGCGTCAGTACATTATACGTCAGGACATTAAAAAACATGGATACCACTGTAAAAATCCACATTTTATAAGGACTAAATACACAGAGATGTTTCTTAAGACGATTTCAGGTTTTCTAAAATGACATTTCTAAATCTTTTAGTCTTAATTTAAATCAAGCTCTTTAGTTCACCTTTTGTCTCTAACAACTTACCATGTCAATAGTTTAAAACTGAGTAATTACAAGTTTATACCTACGTCTATTAACTCTGAATACGACTAGCACATTCGATAACTACATATTAACTTTACTGATGAAACGGTGCTGACGAACATGACTTTGAACTAAAGATAAGACATTTAGTGCTCGTGTACGTATCAGAACCAGGCAGCTTTTTAAGCTGCATGACCAAAACTCACAAGCACCATGGAAACTTTTATGCATCAGTGGAAACTTCGGATCCACGTTTGTGCTGCTTCCATACATCACGTCTAGAAAACCACCATCATTAAAAAGACGTGGTAAAAACACCACACCTTGTTCATGAAAATGCACAGAAGCCAAAATGCTGCAACATGCAGCTTCAGTCTGAGCAGGAATCAGCGAGCTGTGAGTTTGATCCCAGCTGGAGATCATCTCTGATTCTATTTCATGGTGATAACTTTAAATAACAATATTCAGCAGGAACATATTATGTAAAGTGTGTGTGGTTTGATATCAATAATGCATCAGTCAGTGAAGGAAAGAAACCTCAGACCAGCAGCGTTGCTTCACTTTTTCCTTCTTCCAACGTAACGTTTCCATAGTCATTTATGTTAAGAGAGAATTTCATGACCTTTGGGTGTTTGAAACAACTTAACATCTTCATAATAAATGTTTTTTTCACATTTGAAAACTTGATATTTCTTAAACTTCTTTTTTTAACCCTGAAAAGTGTAAATATTTTACCACCACCATTGCAGTTAGGACTTTAGTTTGCAAGACACCTCACACGTTTCAGTGGGATCTGGTGGAAGGTTACCGCAGACACTAAGGAATAAACAGATAGTTTTGGTTTCAGCGTTGTTTTTTTCTTATGGATTTCTTGCACGAGACAGAAAACATATTGCACTTGTTCCTCTCTGCCACCGTGATACAAGATGTGCCCAGATGTGAGTATTTTAAAATGATTAAAATACCACATTTAGAGGATTTTGCAGCTGCTGCAGAGGTTTACACTAAGAAAGGACGAGACTTGTTTCAACCAGAATTATTTGTGCAAATGTGCTTTTCGTCTGACAATTTATGATAAATAAAAAACATGAAGCAGAACAAGCTGCTGCTAATTAGTGTTTCAGTTAGCATGATAATAAAAGCATTTCTGGTGCGGTATCCTTCTGAATGGCGTTCCCTGGGGAAGTGTCTTGTAAATGCACAACCATCACAAAAAACAGAAAGAAGAAAAACACATTTCAGTCCTCCACCCCAAACTAAATTGAAAAGTCAAAGCTCACTGCAGACAATCAAAAGTGATGTTACCATGGAAACAGCTGAGAGAAGCTCACCAACAGGCAGGTTGGGGTCGTACAGAAAGGGTGTGGGATTCAAAAGAGATGCCCCGTAAAAGAGATTCAAGTGAAAGAAAGAGATCAGGAATCAGAAAGAGAGAGAGAGAGAGAGAGAGAGAGAGAGAGAGAGAGGTGCTGTGAGTAAGAGAAAGGCTGATAAAGCCAGAATGTGTCCACAACGAGCCACACAACACTGATGCATGAAAACAACGAGGGACTACAGATCACGATCCACTCTCAAACGCCTAAGCCTCAGGAAAATGTTTACATTTCCACATCTTTGTCCCCTTTCACCTGCAAGTCAACATCTGGGGCCCATTTCACAAACTACGCAACATATCGTTTCTTGCTTATTAACTGCTGTGTCTCATTCATAACAAGAATCAACATACTTCAGCTCTAAGTAATTTCACACAACATATTCCACCAGACAGACAGAAGAAGTCACGGCAGAAAGAGAGAGTGGTACAAATACTTGTCTGAAGAGTTGATTATCATCTGTGCTGGGAAATAAGACACAATCACAGACTGAAATGTGTCAGACACAATGCAACTACAAAACAAAGGGTGAAAGTCTTCTGTGCATCAGAGGCTGTGACCAAATACTGATATTATCAATGAACTCGTCTGACGAAATACACATGAGCATAGCTTAATGAAGATATCTGGACCAGCTCTGGTGACATTTAAAATACAAAAGAAGGTTAAAGCTGGTAGATACTGAGCTTTATTCATCTTGTGTAGAAAAATCGTAGAGAAAACCAGATTTTTCCAGTCCAGAGAAAGACTGGCAGTCATTTGTCAAAAGCACCTGCTTAGTGTGGACATATTCTGAGAGCATGAGCCAGAAATCACGAAGAGAGCCAGACAGAAGGGGATATAAGAGAGAGGAAGCAACAGATAGAGGGTGGGAGAGAGAAAGACAAAAGCAACCAAGAGAGGAAGGGAGGAGGAGGGAGGAGATTGGAAGCAGTCAAGCAAACCATGAGCAAGCAAAAAGGCGAGAGGTCATCTCAGGTCACCGGGCACAGCAAGGAGAGAGAAAGAGAAGAGAGATGAAGAAGGGGGGCAAGGAAGGGGAAGAGATGAGGGGAATAAAAGAGGAGCAAAGGAGTGGGGGGTGGGGTCCATGAGGCCCCTTGGTTGCAGATTCACAGTCTCCAATGATCACTTTTGTGACTATGCAACTGGGCTTATATTACTAGCTGCAACATCACAAAAATGACACTGGCAACCGCTAGTTAGCTGGTATAAGGGGGGGGACAGATAGAAAGGATTTGTAAGCAATGCGTCGGCTCAGTCGGTTGTGAGTGAGGTTAAAAAAGAAAAAACATGCTAGTACGAGCATAAAAGTGGAGCTTTTTAAACCGCTATCATGAAACCATCGAGTGGGGGGGGGGGGAAGAAACAGGTTGTTATTGTGAAAATGCCATATCCAAGGTAATAAAAGTGAAAAACATCTCCCACTGTGCTTTCTTCATTGTGTTCTGACCCCGACGCCCTGTGAGTAAAAGCAATATTTCCTAACTGATGGTGGGTGGTGACGCTCACTGGACCCTTTTATAATAGCTCTGACCACAAACTCTCACTCTTGATATCCCACCTAATTGATGTGCACCAAGAACACGGTGACACCAAGACTGTATATAAAACTGAGTTGGGGTCTATCGCTCGAGAAAATCCACAGTGAATCGGAGAAAACGGACCGAGGCGGCTCCCACCTAATAGCTAATACAGTATATCAGTTTAAAAGAGGTTGAAAGGAGGAAGGAGGGGAGCAACTATAAAGGCGCCAGAGATAAAGGATCACTCCAGCAGAGTTCTCTCAATGCATCCTGAATTGCACTGTTATCGACTATAACATCCCCAGGATGTCTGAGGATATATAGATGCTTTTCTGCCTGAATCTCTGGATCAAGAGTCAAAACTCCTGGAGAAATAAAAGGTATGAAGTTATTATGCTGTGAACGAGCCACAAAAGCCACCCAAAGCATTTGCGGTGCAGGGCTGGACAAACAGTTCCACAACCTTCTTACCTTCTTGTGTTAAATAAAAAAAAGTAGCTCATATAGTCTAAAATGAAGCCTAGATAATTACACAAAACGTGGACCACTTTTATGTCTCTTACGCTATAGGACTTCTTTACAAACAGAAGTCGGCTTTGCTCGCCCAAAGCAAAGGAAAAGTTACATGTTGTATAACCAACCCTTTTTAAAGTGCTCTTTAGTGATTTTTCTTGAAGACACCGTTCAAAGTGATGTTCTTCAGTTCTGCTATGGAAATGAATCTTCTTATCAAAGTGTATTTTCTCTAAATGGCGCTTTAAAAAAAGATGTCCTAATGTTTCTTTAGTCCTTCATTTGCTATCTATATTAAAGGCAGGCTTAAGCACTTTGTGTACTTCAAATGAAAAAGAAGTTCCAAGAAACAGAGTAAAGTTCCTAAAAAGTTTTTAGAACTTGGTCAGAAACGTGATGAAAACAGCTGGTGGCCATATTTCAAGTATTGTTCAATCTGTGATGGGAAGCCAGTGAGGGATCACTGTGGTAGCAACTCCTACTGCTGTTTGGATCGTCTTCATGCCAACAGTGTAGCTACGTTAGCAGTGAAAAGGACCACAGCAGGACCAGTGTAACCCCAGTGCAAAGAGAAACTCCCCCCCTCCCCTCTAACATAACGTGTGGGTTTCAGTCGTCGTTGAGTTTAAAGTCTGTTAAAAGCTTTTGAAGCCGCTCCCTACCTGCGGAAGTCAAGGAGCGTCCGGCTGGTCTCCGGGACGTTCTGATTGAGCCAGGTGAGGAAGTGGAACTGAGTGACGGTTCGAGTCTCGTTGGTCTGCATGTTCTTCAGGTAGAAGCTACGAACCAGGAAGTCGTCACACCAGATGTGTTCGGACACCAGGTTGACCTACAGATTCATGCAAATGTCCAGTTAGCAAATGTTAAAGTCACAAAATCACCTTTCACCAAACACTGGCCCTGCAGCTTTAGTCTGCCATCACATTTAAGCTACTAAATCAACATGTTATTACCTAAACAAGGAAAAGCTGCACCACCCTTCACTGTCAGCTCTGCTCATACTGAGACGTTTTACCTCGTAGATGTGGTACAGGTTGGATCCCTCGTCAGGCCAGTAATGGTAGCACTGCTTCACCCCACTCTCGACAAGCGGCGTCAGCATGACAATGACCACGCAGCCATTTTCCCATACCATCTGCAGACAAAGCACACTCGATAAGACTCCTTATGCCACGGGGAAGGAACAGCATCACATCACTGAACTGGACTGAAACCTAGCCTGTATTTATTTGTGGTCTTTTTTATTTAACCTATTGGATACTTCACAGACTTTGTTTGACTCTACACCTGCAGTAGATAGTGTGACATGCAAGACCTGACATGCAAGAACAGATGATGTGTTTTATAAGCACGGACTTATGTTACCTAATGTTCTTTGAAAACTTTCAAAGTTTGTTAAAATGTCAAGCCGTGTAAAATGTCTCAGCCATTTCCTAAGAGTAGGAGTCACGTTCCTGAAGTTTCGGAGAGCTCAAATTGGAACACACAAAGCTGTCAACACGTCCCAAAATCTGCCAACAGGAACAGTGACATGTGTCCTCACTCACCCACTCACTTGGATATTGGTCCATAATTATTTAAATTTTGTGCTATCTAGCATTTTGGAAGGGTAGATGTGTGTGATTCGGGGGTGGGAGGGAAAATTAAATCTAAATTAGAAACTAAACACTTGTACTGCGTTTCAAACTTTCAGAAGAAACTCCAAGGAAGTCAAGCGCCGGGGCATGAAAAGTAATTGCTGCCGAGGCCGTTCCCTCCCCCAGCTGGGTCATTCCACAGCGAGACCGGGCTCGCAGTCGTATTTTTCCTGCTGGCAGTCATATTGTCACAGCCGTAGGGTGGGCTGACTCTGGAGATCCATTCGACTCTGATCAGAGGTAACAGGCAGCTGTTAATGGAAGCCATAAAACAACGCTGCTCCCACATCATCGTGTTAGATAATCAAGACGGCTGCACCTGCCGTTCAGTCAAGAGCTCTGCCAAACCTTGACAGAGATTTAACTGACATTAACTGTGGCAGGTTTTGAATTACTACACCTCTTACTCTCCACGCCCTCCTCTCATCCCCCACCGCTTCACTGATTGGACTCACGGAACTAAAGATGTGACAGTGCATTTTTTTTCTCTGAGAAATGGTGTTAATTTGCTGTAGCTGACAGGGTGAGAACTCTGCTGGTGCTGGGAGGACATGTTTCCCCTTATTAAACTCAACATTCGTTAAAATGCTGATTTTTAATTAAGGCCTTATTTACCCAGAAAGAAGTTAACTGCACACCGTGCTCTTTTCTAGCACTGCTTCATTTTTCATCACCCAGGTCCGTGTTTTCACTTCTGGAAGCTGGACACTGTGGAGTATGTGCCTCCAGTTTTCTCACCTCTGCATTCACCTCAGCAGAACCTGGATGCTGCTGATTAAGGGGCCTGATAAGACGCAGTAATGCTGCTTAAGTCGACATGTTAAGGTAAAGAACAAAGGCCCGCATAGACCAGAGAATCTACACTTAATGAAGCAGAGATTACTTCATGATGAGCTGCTGCTCTGGTTTAAATTATTATTCAGCAGCACTTTAAATCTGAAACTATTTCTTGCATTTGGTCTGTTTGTTGTAATTAGATTTTGCATGTCCTCGGCTTGATGGACATGTAAGACTAATATATTTTTGTTACAGACAGGTGTGTTCTGTGGCCCTGGTGGAAAGGACACAGGCACATTTTATATTTCACTCAGGTTGATTAGCAGCGATGAGAGGAGAAACTGTGAATCTTTTCGGCCTGTTTGGTACGCAGCACCACTGGAGGGACGGAAGTTGTTTGACAAGGAGAACCTTCTCTTCTTACACAATACACCGCTAACACACACACACACACCTGCTCCCCTTGACACGCACGCACTGTATTTGCCATGACTGGTCAGAATAACTTATTGATCTCCAGGTCTCAGATCAAACCCAATCCAACATTTGGGACAGTGGGGAAAAGGGTTTCCGTCTCCTGCATTAACAATGTGCCGCACTGTCAACCAGTGTACACACAGAGGTGTGTGTGCGTGTGTGTGTGTGGTGCTGGTCGTGGGGAGTGAGCATGATGGCGAAACAGAGATTAATAACGACATCCAGAGAACAGGCTGTTCCCCCATGTGACTCGCTGCACTAATAAAAATCGGCTAACTCTTGTTTAAGAGAGGGGAAAGTATTGATTTTTATTTCGTGTGTGTGTCTGTGCATTTATGTGTCTGTGTTTTTACCTGCCAGAAATCAGCCACGGTGGAGGGCAGGGGGCCTTGAGTGGCAATGTAGGCTGGGTTCCTGGGATCATGATCCATCTGAGGGTAGAGCAAAATAAGAAAAGAGGGACAAGAGATGATGATAGTTCGGTCTTATGGCTACAAAAAAAAAAATGGACTAAAACTGTTAATTGTTCTCATTTTCACAGAGTTCATATTATCTTCATGCCACATTTTATAAGTATAGACAAAGACTAATCTTTCACCTCTTTACGGATCTCACTTTAACATTGACTTATATGAACCTGTCTAAGAGATACAGTAGAGTGCAGAGATATTTGCTCCTTTTGTAATTAATAAGAGGATTTTAATGACGTCTGCAAACTTTAAGTGAATTAATTAAAGGGACTACAGATTAAACATTTGATATTGTAGCTGTGACATAAACGTGAAGTTACTCCAACAACATTTAACGTAAATGAAAACAGTCGTCGTATGGGAGTCACGGGGAATTCATCAACCAGTCCTGGAAAAAGTACTGTAGGTCGAATGTTTGTGGAAAACATAAAATACAATGTGGAGTGAGAGGGCAACAGAGCAATAACAGTCACATACTGTTTGCACCTCAGCAAACAGTGGTGCAGTGAAGATTTAATGCTCCGGGGCTTGTTGCTGACCTCCCAGCACTGTGTTATCCAGCGTCCTAAAAGCATTTCTGTGCCACCTCACAACATTTGTCCATGTCGGTTTGAAAAATCCCTCCATTCTCCTGAATTACCTAAAACAATTTCTCCTCCGTCTCCTTCCCGTTGTAAAGAAAAAAAAAATCAATTTGCATTGTAGGAGAGCAGACAAGGCCAGATTATCTTGCTTTAGGATAGTGTGTAGGACTTATGAGACGTGATAAGAAGACATCTAGTCGACCGTGTAAGTTTGTACAGAGAGTCTTTTACTGTTCTTTTAGTTACACCTGGAAGCTTCTTGGTGAAGGAGGCAAGAGTTCTTAGTAACTCACACTTCCTTCTTAACTTAATGGAAATTACAGAAGGATGGCGGAGGCGTTGAGAGCAAAAGACAGGAGACGAACGTGAGGTGAATTAGCGAGGAAGTGAGTGACACTCCTGCCTATTACCATGCAAATTGTACGGTAAAGTAATAATTGGCAAGACCAATTTAGCTGGAAGCAATTACAGAGGGAAGACAGATAATTTCTGGGGCTTTTCCACATGCAAAATTGTCTTTAATGGTCCTCTGTTCCCTTTGTGAATGCCAAACAATAATGCGCTTCTAATGAACTTAATGTGTAGTAAATTAGAGAGAGAAAATGTGACAATACAGACAATAACAGCTTTTTAATACTGCTGTGGCATACATTTATATTACATGTTTTTCCTCAGTGAGAAATTGATTTTTCCAGTTTAGTGTGGAAGAATGTGTCTGGTCTACTCAGAGCCCTGACCTCAAACCAGTCTCTGAAATGAAATGGAACATTAACTGAGCCAAATATCTGAATATGGAGTCATGGCGACTGGACTGAAACGGTTCACTACTCATCCAAGTAGCTTCTTCAGCCTGAGCCAGATACTTATTTCTCAACGTCAGTGCTGGACCTCGCAAATATTCTGGTGGCTGGATGGGATGGGTTCCAAAATCAGGTCAAAACAATTAGCACATAGGTGTTTGTTGACCCTGAAGTGGATACATGTGACAAGACAAATGGGTTTTTCTACAGGTTTTCTTTCCTCTTAAGGTCAGATTATTATTTACATTTTTTAATATTATAGTAACTTCAAAATTTCCTTTTTTCTTTACTCCAGAGTGTTTAGATCCAGGAAATTGAAAAGAGGAAGACCAGGAAGAACAGAGAAGGAGAAAGAAATTGACATGGAGAAATCAAGGAAGAAGACAAGAAACAGGGTGGGAAAAGAAGAAAAGAGTTGGAAGAGTAGAAGGCTGGGGGGAGATGAAGGTGAACAAAGAGGGGGAAACGATTCAGGAGAGAGCACGAGGAAAATGCTGAGACGCTATAAAGATGAAAAGATGAGGAAAGAAAGACAGAAAGACGAGGAACGCTCTGCACACTTGACATCTCTCTATTAATCTCTTTCCCCTGCCGTCTCCTTTTCAATCTCTGCAGACGCTCAATGCCTCCTGACGGTGTCTCCAGAATTAAACCCCACCATTAATGAAACTGTGTGTGTGTCTCACGAAGGACAACTGTCTTTGTCTTACACTCCTCCATTAATGAGCAACAGAACTGGAAGGTGTTACAAGCTTAATTATCAGTGTTATTGCTTTTATATCTTTTCAGTGGAGTCAAGTGTGTGTGTGACCAAAATGTCTGTCTGTGTCTGTGTCTACACGTTTTGTTCTTTACCATCGCTGCGAGGACGTTGTGGCAGCTTTAGGTTGGGGTTAGTATTTAGTGGTGGCTAAAGCGGAAGACAAACACTTGTGTGATGAAGTTTGGTGATGGAGCCAACTGTTACTACAGTCTGACACCTCGGTGGGGGGGTTGTGCATGTGACTGGAGCTGGTAAATTGCTTGCCAGTCTGGACTTTTATAATCTTTGCCTTCTTTCTTTGTGCCTCCCTATAAATAAGATAAGGAGAAGAAAAAAACAAATAAAAAAAACAAAAAAACAAAACAAAAAAAAAAACCAGTAGAATTAAGATTTAAATTTTTTTTTTTTTAAGTATAATAAAGTATATACCTTTTAATTTAATATTAGTGAGACGATGATGAAGGAAAAAGAAAAAAAAAAGTGATACCACAGTTGTTCTCTGTGATGTTCTTTCTGACTCTTATAAAAAAAGGAAATTGCTTGCTGGCGACTGTTAAATGAATTACTTTTCTTTTGAGCGTGTTTTGAGAGGACAGGAACGCTGCTTCACCTTCAGTCAATTCAGTCAGTGGTTTAACAGGACATGTTTTTCTTAAGGCTGCAGAATTGAGATTTGGAAGGAAGGAATACTGGATGGTCACTGGATGCTGCTTTTAGATTTTAACTGAAAAAAACAGCAGGAGTATAAGTGATGCACAGTGATGAGTGATCAGTGATGAATCGTCCTGCTGCATAAGCCTGTGCATGTCCAGGACTGGAGAGCTACTGTAAGGTGGTTTTTCTTCTATCTATTAACATAACCATATGTTCACAAAGCATGTACCCAGTTTGTTCAGTTAGGTATTCACTGGTGCATGGAGGCTACCTGGAAGCAACATTATCTTGTTGTGGTACATCTGACAACAACGGCTTCCAGCCAGCCCAGTTTTGCGAGGCTCGATTGTGTAATTGAACTAAATCAAGTTTACCTGACTTTACTAGCTCAAAAAACATGGTAGTATTAGTATTAGTACATCAGTATGTGTCTCAGTCTGCTGGAGCAAGATCCCAAACATCTTGTCTTTGCTCGATTAAGGGTGAGGATGGCTGGGGGAGGAAATCAGATTCCTGAAACAACGTCAGTGTGCACCAGAAATTCATATATGTTGAGGGTTGTGTATGTGTGTATATCTATGAAATGCGTGTTTCTGTTTGAGTGTGTGTGCACTGTACGTTCTGATGAGCACGCATGCTCTGTGTGTATTAGTGAGTTTGTACATTTCTGAGTCTATTTTTGCATTAAAGTGTGTTTGTCAGTGAGAGAGAGAGAGTGTCTTCTCTTTGCATGTGTGGGTAGGTGTGTTTCACCTGTCTTTGCGTTTGTGTGTTTGTGGGATTTGAGACGGTTGCTCCTTTAGGTTTCTGTACAGTTTTGATTCCTTCTCATTCTCTTTCTCCATCTCTCTCACATACACACAAACACACACACTCACCACTTCTTGGTATGTCGCCCAGATTTCAAATGCATGGCATTTCTGTTGCTTTTAATGGAATACCACTGTATCTGCCTCAAGGGAAACGTAAACCTACTATTTCAACACTGGTTTCCAAATTGATACACTAACTTATTGAATTCACATGGTTCTTTCTTCCCCCTTCTCCTCTCTACAGGCGGTTTTTGCTGGTAAATCTGTACCGCACCAAGGAAAGGCCTCGGTAAATAGAGCGCATAACAATAGCAAAACAGAAACACAAACTAGTGTCAAATTTGCATAACCCAAGGTCAAAAACAATCATTTCCCAAGACCTCACTGATCAATTTTGTTTTCACAAATGAAAAGCGAGCCGAGAGCCGTGCGCATGTTCTTTCCCATGCCTTCCCTGAGCGAGTACTCGCCCGGGGTGTTTGCTGTATAACAATCATTAATATTCATGGTGCAGAACATGCACACTCGTGTGGAGCCGCCGCTGAAGCTAAGCAAGCATTGCATCAAAATTTAGATTGTACGGTAGGCTGCCTTTGTTCTTGTGACGCCCCGTGGGGACTGTGGGATCCTGGCGTAGCTGCAGTGTGAAGCACAGAGTTAGAATGCAGAGGAGGTACTTACGATGGGGCTGGCGTTGATGTAATCAGAGTTGGCTTGGCTGTTCTCCACCTTCAAGGTGATTCTGGAGTGATCATCTAGAACACAAATGGAACAATTCAATGCATTTTGTTGTGTAGGTGCTCATTGGCCATGTTACATGCATTTTTTTCAGATCTGTTGAGCTTCTACAACTCTCACCAAAACCTTTTATGATCAATACTACTATGGCCTAAATAATTTAATCAATCTAGTTTGTTTTAAGCTCAGAACAGAATCAGAAGTTTAATTTCAGAGACTTTAAAACCACCAGGTCTCGAAGGCACCTCCAACAAAATGATATTCCTTACTCAGGGAGGTGGACGCTAAGTGCACGAGTGGGTTCATCTTTACAAACCCATTACACTTTTTTTATCCCTTATTCTAACCTTAGTCTGCTGCCAGTCTGAAATTCAGATTTCCACAGTTCCACTTTTTTAGTTCATACACTTCAATCTTGAGCAGTCCTCTCGAGCCTCCAGTGGTTGTAGCAAAACAGTTCTGAATTTTATTTTTTGCTTTTGCCAGAGAAGCCAGTGGTGCTTCAAATAGGACGTGCAATTTATTCCTGGCAAACTGCTTTCCCTGCTGACAACCTGGATTTCATTAAGCCTTGGCTTGGTGGAGAGAATGGGACAGCACTTTTTTAGATGGGCTATTTCCACCAAAGCTTAGGAATTTTAATCATTGATGAGGTCGGTGCAAGAGAGCTTTAATAGAAAACTAATTTACAACCCTTCTGCTCACTGAATCTGCTTCTGGTTCCTGATAATAGAGGCCCGGGTTCAGCGTTGTTGAGAGGTGGTGAGAGTAAAGCCACGGTGTTTGAACTGATATCAGGAGGCGCAACAATGAGGTGCTGGTTACACTGGTCTTTGAATCCAAAGATAACCCAGTGAAGGTTCTAGTAACAAAAGTCTGGAGACTTGGTTTTAGAAGCCAGTAGGCCATTAACATCGGAGCTGTGTCCATTTTTATAAGAAAAAAAAGCACAAGTGAAGATTTAAAACAGCGAGTAGAGGATGGTACAGATTTGATTCTTGATTCTGATTTGATCACTAATCCTGATAGAATCAACCTAAGAAAGTAAAAAAACTAAACTGAGACTTGACTACTTACATGCCACCACAGCAGTGGAGCGGTTTTTCTTGGCGTTGCCGTCCTTGAGTCCAACAGTGCAGGCGTTGGGTTCAGCCTGATAGGCACACAGCGCCTCCCACTCCTTCTCCAGACGGTCCTTGTTCTTCAGGTGATCCTCCATGTAGGACTGAAGGTAAGAAAGAAGAGAGAAGAGGAGGTCAGCATAGTATTATCCTTGTATTTATATTAATCTTTGGTTACGTTCGGATGGAAGAGGCTTTCAACTGATTTAACCTGTGATTTTAACTTGGTTAACAGCTTTTACAAAAAAACCCTTTTGTTTGAAGCTCAGCAGAGCACCAGATGGAGGATCAGGTACAGAGCTGGAACAGGTACCAGAGCTCTTTCATGTGATATTTAACCTGTTTAAAGCAGCAGATGGACGGAGTTCGCCCCATCAGGACACTTATATGACTTATAGTCGCAGACAATAAAACTGACAAACATATCTGCACTTGTTAGAAGAAGCAGCAGCATTAATGGCATGACCCTTCGGTTTAGGTTGTAGATCTACGATTTTCTGTCAGACTCTTTGGATCAGTCTGATACTCTGTTCTGGTTCCTTCTTCTGGTCATTTTAGTGACGTATCTGTCAAATCTACTTTTACTGTTATCTCCTATATAGTATTAAAAAATACAATAGACATAATTAAGAAGGGAAATGTGACTTAGACCATAGTAAAGATTGTGCTTTTAGTATTGAGACTAACGTATTTGCCATAATCTGATGGTGGACACTGTAGATTTGCTTTTGGAAATCCGTGGCCCCTGCACACAAAACATGGACGGTAAGATCACTTGTAATGGATGAGGGAAGCAAATGAGCTGGTGCAGTTCTTTAAATGGCTCCGGCGATGATTTATGGTGGCAGTTACAAATGGGGCTGATCTTAATCAGAATTAACTTCCAAGAAAGACCTAATGGCTTTCCGCTAAAATGAGAGGAGTTTGTTAAAAATGCAAGGCAGCATGGCCAGACATCCAGCTGGTGGATGATAATGGGAAAGTAAAGTCCTGTGATTTTATCATTTCTGCAGCAGGTACACACGGGCTTGTTGTTAGTTTACTACAGTGGTTCCCAAAGCTGGTCCTTTTTTTCCCTGCCCTATCCACTGACACACACACACACACAGTGTAACACTAGCCATTCCTTGTTGTGGTATCAGCTTTCTATTATATTTTTTTCAGAGCTGCTAAAAGCAGCAATGATGCAACTGGAAACCACAAGCTCCGACCCTCCACTGGCACACAGACGGTAATCAACAGCAGGAGGGCCGAATCCTTCAAAAGACACACGCAAAACTGCACACACACACACACACACATCTAAAGCACAATTCCCACATAAAGATTTTTAAAAGGTCACATACACAACAACAGTCCACCCACACATAAATACACTGAAACACTTACATGCAGCACAAACACACTAAATCTTAATACACCCACATACAGTTCCATCCTACAAACATGCAAACATATTATAAACATAAATACAAATTCCTACAATGTTACAGAACACACGCACACTGTCCTACATCAGATGCCCCCCCCCCCCCATCCTCTACCCTCTCTCTCCCACTCTAATGCCAGAGTAATAGGGTTTTGTGGCTGTGTAAAGGGATTATTGCAATCCAATCAGGAGGTGCTGAGATCACCATGTGTCGGCCAAACACTGCATAATCCCCTTACTGCGGGGGGCTTACATCTGCCAAAGGTGTTCAATAAAACCCCCCCTATGCAATAAGACTTTGCCCGAGCCACCATTGTGGCCGTGACGCACCATCTGAGCACCTGTAGGAAACAGCAGATGAAAGCCGGCCGCATGGGAGGTGAGCTAATGCGGCGGCCATTTTGAATCCATAGAGATTGAGGAGAAAGGAGAGGATGGTGAAAGAAATCATGACATGACTTTTTAGTCTGAGCTTTTAATGCTTTGACTGCTTTCCCTTTTCTGTTTGGTCCCAGTGGCTGCTCATGCATCGTTTAAATGGAACATGTAGTATTACTGTCATTTCTTTGACTATTACAGACACAACACAAATCTCTTAAAGTTTTGTAACGACACATTTTTAAGATTGTATTTCATCAAATCACACATCAACATCAGTTGCAGATTCTAAAACAAACATGTAGTCAGCGACCATCCCTCCTGTCAGAGGCTGACGTCTTATTTTTAGTCAAAAGCTGACATCATCCTGATACATGAGTCTAACTTCTCTGCAGCCGAATGCTTCCCCCTCCTCAGCTGACCACATTAGAATGATTTAAAATCCATTTCCTGAAGCCAGTTCTTCCCCGAGCCATTACCCTGCGACCTATCAACTCTACAGAGCACATCCCAGCTGGCCTGATGGTGAGCTACAAAAAACGCAACTGCAACAAAGGCCCAGCGCGGCTAATCTCGATGGAAGCTCCTGCTGCAGTATAATCTATAACACTTACTTGGGCTTGCAACAAAAGACAAGATAATGTGCTTTATATAGAGAGTTGACTAATCCTCAAGACACAAGCAGAGAGGATATTGGAGTGGGGGGTGGGTCCCAGTCACATGGGACCAGGTAGTACATTAACTTAGATGATGAAAGTTGTTTCTCCTCAAATTAAAATCAGTGGATGATTCGTCTGTTTATGGAAGCCAGTTAAATAAAATAGTAATTATTAGATTTTACTTTTTTTTTGCAGTGATTAAAATATTTGCTTTTCCATGACAACAAAGAAATCATCTTGTATTGTTATAGATCTTACGGCAAAGCCATTGTGGAAAAAACAAAACAAATCTTGGCCCTGAGTTTTTTCCCCACATGTGCCGACTGGGTCCCAGGTTTGTTGCCATGAAACTCTGAGCTCAGTCTCTCGTTAACATCGTGACATGAATTAGAAATGAATTCTCTTGTCAGTGTGAATATTTCTGTAAAACTGACAGCGCTGAATGTTTGAGCAGTAACAAATAGGCCTTGTTCCAAATTGTGGAAAAAAAAAAAAAAAGACAGGAGAGAAAGAAAATGGAAAGAAAACTCATGAATGATCTTTTTCCTTTAGCACATGATATGTGGACCAAGTAAAAACTAAAAGTTCTAAAGCCCAGTGTGTCCGGTTTGTTTAAAGCTAAGAAGGTAACATTTTTGACATGCATGTTTTCCAGGTCTTAGCGGTGATGGGAGGATGGAAACAGCTGGAGGAACCAGAGCTGCAGTTTGCCTTGAAAAGCTTGTATGTGTGGAGCTGTCCAGGGTTCTGAAACACGCTCACTGTACAAAACCACTCCAGCCTTCTGTCTCGCTTTTCTCCGTTTCTGTGTGACACAGCTAATTAGAGGGGGAAAAAGGCAGCACAGTGTTTACAGCTCAATCTGATGAATCAAGAATCACACATTGTCACTTCCCGCAATGATGGACATCCTGTGACTGACTAACTACACCAGAATCAGAAGATATTCTCTCTCCATGGCTCATTCCTTTTTATTTCCTTGATCTAATAGGAACATGGGCTCAAAGTTAAATATGCCATCAACCCCTCATCAACACAGGAGGTTGCTAATAAACCCAGTTCATTTGTACAGGATTCATGAGTATTAAACAGCATAGCGGCAATTAACTCCGAATACATTTTAGGTTTATAATCCAACTACTAAACATAAACCATGATAGAATGGGCTCAATATAAATCCACTTGAGTCTCCACTCCACTCTGTCTCCCATTAATGTGACTCACAACAATTGGATTCTGCAATGATTCTGTGATGATTTGGCCATTTAAAGTGGAAAATGTGTAAAGCGTGTTGCTCATTATTCCTCCACGAGATGCTTGGTAGAACTAGGCTAATCAAGTCCTGACCTATGAGCACATTCATTAAGCGACTAGATGCTTGGTTAAGGTTAGGGAGCAGTTTTTGGAAACACTGAACACAATTGCTAGCAATTTGTACAATATATTTTTCCAACCTTAACCAAATGCTTTAGCTTCCAAACCCCAGCTGTAGCTTCCTTATGCTTAATATCATAACCTTGATCACAGTGTAAAGACCACGAAATAAGACATAATTTTTTGCAGAATGTGCTAATATAATACTTAGTGCACTTTCTTCTCTGGCAATAAATGTGGTTTTAAGGAATGAAACTTTAGGAGACAGAAGGTGCGGCCCTCGAGTCTACGTCACCCAACCCACGAGGTTTAGTGATGCTATAGTTATGTCACAGTAGTCACTACTTCTGAGCGCTGGAACTCTTTATTAACATGAGGGTTTGTCGCATTTTAACATGGCATGTGGAGAGTATACAGTGCTTTTTAATGTATATGCTGTTGGAAATATGAATTCAGATACCACATACTGTTGAGTGTAGAGAGGATTTACAGTAAGTGGAATATTAGCATTTAAAAGAACATTCATCTCCATCACCTACACAGAAAAAATTAATCATCACCGGATTCACTTCTCTGTCCTTCACACCATTTACATACAAGTGTCTATATTACATTGGATTCAGTAATCTCCCTGAGCAGACTTTAGTCTGCACACCAAATCCTTCATTCCTCTTCTTCCTCAAGTGATGCCACCTCTGCAGAGATGACTTGATCTGAAGACAAATCAAACATGTCAGAAGATGTTAAAGGTCCCCTATTCTACAAAACCCACTTTGCGGTGCTCATATTTAAAGTAAGTCTATTTTCATGTGACCTTGACATGTCAAACACTGCGTTGTGGGTGCATTTGCCAAAGAAACACTTTAGCTGGATTGGATGGTCGTTTAAAACAACAGAGTGACTGTCTGCAGCGGCACAGATCTGAAAACAGAGTCATTTGTCCTGATCGCAACTTTGGTGCAACTCTCAGGGGTAATTAGTGTCTTCGTGCCTATTGAACCCATCAAAAAGCTTCATAACGCATGGAGTGAGAGCCGGGCAGAGGGGGGGTTAGAGCCGGCATGACTGAGAATCTTCAGAGACATAAATTAAGCATAGAAAGTCTGTGGAAGCTGATTGGAAACAGACTAATAATCTGAATAAATTTTTGTTGCTTTAAAATCACAGTGCTTTACAGAGTTGTTGATGATTTCAGATCATCAAAACCTTTTTATATTACACAAAGATAGCCTAAGTAAATACAAAATGACAATTTCAATTATTAAGGCGAAAGAAGTTCCTTACCTGCCAGGCCCCATGTGAAAATGTAATTGCCCCCTTGATGGCAATGAAGTGATGGCAATGGTAACAAGTCTTTTACATCACTGTGGAGGAATTTTTCCCCCTCTTCATCACAGCATTGTTTTAATTCAGCCACATTGGAGGATTTCCGAGTAGGAAACTGACTTTTTAAGGTCACGACACAGCATCTGAATCGGATTTAAGTCCAGACTTTGACTAATCCACTCACAAACCTTAATTTTTTCTATTTTGGGATTTTCAGAGGTGGACTTGCTGGTATGTTTTTTATGCCTGATGTAACAGGATTCACAGAGTATTTGCCTAAAAGTCTCGGGGATAATCAAGATGTTTTTGATAAATGTGAGACTTTATGTTCTTTTGTTCAATGGCTTTTGCCTTCGAACTCTCCCCTGGATGCCATTCCTGCCCAGTCTTCTTCTTATTGTTGAATCATGAACACTGAATCACTAGGGGGAAATCGTCATTTCAAAACTGCATTTTGTGTTTACTCAGGTTATCTTAGTGTAATATTAAAATTAGTTTGATGATCTGAATCATTTACGTTTGATAAATATGCAAAAAAAAAGTAAATCAGGAAGGGCTAAATACTTTTTTCACAACACTGCACCTTCTCTCATAAAATTACCACCAGAACAACAAAGTGATCACTTTAAAATATCATCATTTTTATTGAGGAGTTAACTTAATAATGAGGCTGATTTCACCTCATGTTCATATAAACCAATTACTTTTTAGATGGAAGGTATTTTTGGTTAGTAACAAGTCACATATTCACATCACCATTGTAACCTGAAATCCGGACAGAGACTGGGTTCCTGGGAGCAGTTAACTGTGGGTTTTTTACCAACGTTCAAAGGGATTGTTGATTTAGAAAGTTGCTGCACCCATCTAATCCGTACTAATCACCATTTCTCTGGCAGTGTTTGTTGTCATTTTTTATAGATGTAGCCATTACACTGTAATTACATCCCCATTCTTAATCCAGCCTACACAGTTTTATTTATTCTTTTCAGGGAAACAGTCAATGAGCACAGGACCTATTTCAATTGCTGAAAAAACGGGAGGTGTGGGCAGTAATGCAGAAGTCTGTAGCAAGGCTGAGATGAACTGAATGAACAGTTTGTTCTTTTTGGCATTTACCATAAAAAACCTCCTTTAAAAATACACATTCTTTCTCTTTCATTTCATAAAAGCCAGGGTCAGAATTTTCGTCAACAACTCTGGATGTGTAATATGAGACGTGGGTGGATGAGACTTGCACAATAACGTCAGTTCCACTGATTCATTCGTGCCAAACAGGGACATAAAACCATTAGTCACCTCACAGTTTTGTGCGAACGCACAGTCCTCAAACCTTTGAATCTTTAAAATCTCAACCAGTTGTTTTTTCAACGTCAGGTGTTTGCGGTCATGAATTCTACAAGAAAAAAAACAAACTCACCAGTATCATGTGTCCAGTGGAGATGTCCATGTTGGAGTGGGCAGGCTCCTCACTCCAGGAGGAGATGCTGCTCCTCGCTGATGGACTGACAGCCTGGCCACCGTCGCTGAACTGAGACGACACGCTGTTGATGCGGGAGGAAATCGGCTCCGGACGCTCAGGTGGAGGTTTGACGGCCATTCGCTGCCGACACAGTTCCTACAGAGGAGAAAACCAGCTCATGGTTCATAATCGTTGCCGTGCAGTGAGGAGCCACAACTTTTGAACTAAAGAAACAACATGATTAACAGACACAGTGTCCAACACACAACCATCAGAGGGAATGAAATACTCAAAGTGTGGCTGCATCGAACTGAAGGAAACAAAACCTGAATGAACAAAGGGTGTGAAGTGTCGTCTTCTTGTGGAGGGCTGATTTTTTTAGAATGCATCCCTCTGCACGTTATTATTATTATGCTGCTACTTCTGTCATTATGATTCACTTTTATTATCTCACAGTTCAGGTCCAATAAAAAAATCATGATGAGGCTTCTGAAATCCAGAACACACTAGAATTCCGTCAGGGTAGGAAAGAAAGTGTCGCTGCAAATTTGACTAAATTACAGTTTTCAACTGCAGCGGTAGCATTTATGACGGTTTACTGCTCTTTCAAAAAGCCTCATATGTAAACTGACAACTGGGAGGGTCTCAGGCTTTCACGTCTCTGTGGGAGCTTCACACATCGATTGTCACACGTGTGAAACCACCTGTGGTGGGATGCCAAGAATTCACAGCCCCAGATTTTTTCAGTAGAAGTGAAGAATAACATCTTCTGTACAATGATTATCGTTATTACTTTGCTTTTCCTGACCTCATTAAAGTGCAACCTTCACCTTCCTGTGTGTCAGTCAGACAACATTATGACACTGAGATTTCAGATGGAAAAAACTGAACGCAACCATCCGAATGACACATTTTCTGGCGTGAGACCTGTAACCTCCAGCTGCTGTGTACCGGCCAGCTTCAGTGGAAAACAACGTGCAGGCTCAGCAAGTCTTCCCCAGATACAGAAAACTTTCTCTAAACTTTCTGGCAAAGCCTGCCAGTCAGTCTTTCAGCAAGCAACACAATGTCTTCATCCTCCACCTGAGCAGACTGTCATTGTCTGTCTGCTGGATACGTGACCATAATGAAATGTTGACACCATGTTGAAGTATTCCTGCTCACCCGCTCTACGTGGCTCTCGGCGCGTACTTCACTGAGCTGCAGAGGACGACTGCACCGTTTCACGCTGGAGACGAGACAGTGACACAGACGATGCCGTTCTCAATGGAGACTTACAATTTCACTACATGTTAGAGAAATAAACCTGCAGCAGCAACAACTGAATTGTTTTAATTTGCATGTCTGTCCTGGGCTCATATTAGTCACAGGAATGCAGCAAACTTCAGCTGCCACATCCTGCGTAAGAACACAACAGCAAATGTCAGCAGGGCTTTATGTGAGAAGCCATACATCACGGCAACAGGAGACCTGGGCTGAATCTCGGCTGGACTCTGTGCTTCTTAATGAGGGAGATGCCGATGATTAACTAATGGCGCGTTTGATTGACGGTGGAGGTAATGCGAGCAGGCCTTCATTAATCCATATCTGATCTGACTGATGTTCTTGCAGGTCGCTGTGCTGACGCTGATCTATGGGCTCGGACGCAGACTCATAAATGTGTCCACATTATTAAAGTGTTTGAGCACCTGACCCGAGGATACGGACATCCCCTGCTGGTGGCAAACGCAAACATGTCTGCGTGTGAGGGCAGAGAGGAATGAACTGAACCGGAGCTGCGTGCTGCATTTATATATGTTTTTGTCCTTGTATTACCAAAATGTCAGTGTCCTGAAAGCTTATTAAAGCGGCCTTGTTTTAGTCTGACAGGATGGAAACAACACTTCTGATTATTGTTCATGTCATTTATCATCAAATATTCACTAGTTTCAGTCTTGAGCTTTGGTTTTTTTTTGGCTTGCTGGTCACCCTGAGAAAATGTGATCATATTATTAATCTGTTTCTTTTCCTTTATCCTGAGAAATAACATTACTACATTCAAATGTTTTGTCAGTGTCATTAATAGTCTGAAGCTAAATCGATTTCTGATTTGAGGATTATGATGGAGCTGTTACTTGATGCTTGTAAATCATGTTATCTGAGATGATTCATGTCCAGTGATCAATGTCTTTAATAGTTAACTGCATGATAACTGGATTCATGCAGAATGAGGCTGCACATTACAGCAGTAATTAACCTTGTTTGTGGAATAATTTTAATATATGTTGTCCCTTATTAGAAGTACAGTACATAGTGTAATAGAGTATAGTGTAGTATTGGTCACGCGGCGCCCTGTAATGGTAGAGAACCTTTACAGGTAAGTTCAGTTTGGGAAAACGACATGATCCTTGTTGGTTAAAGATTCTACACATCATGTTGAAGCTTCTTGTTCACTTTTGTCGTATTTTTATGTTTTTTTTAATTGTAGTAGTAGTTTTATGTAGTTTGTTTATATTAGTTGTAGTTTTATTCGTATTTTTATGCAGAAATTGTATTATATTAAAAAAAGATGTATGAACAAATGGAAACCGTATCTAAGCAGCATCTGGAGCCTATTTTTTTTAACATGATTGAAAGCAATGCAGAGTCCAGTCGTCACTGCAGCTCCCAGGAATTGTGGGAGGGTTGTGTCGGAGGGAAACACATGATCAACAGCGTTCATATTTCAACGAGCCCACACGCTGAACTTTGCCGCGGCAGCAAATTCTTTTATGATGTAATTAAAACGGCTTCAAAATGGCTTCCTCCTGAGAGCCAATTAGAGGACAAAAAGGCAAAAATTTGAAAGAACAATATAACCCAGGACAGTTTTAGAGTCTAAACAGTGTAAAATTTACGGTTCCTCTGAAGTCCCAACACCTCCCCTCCTCCAGCTGCATCCGTACAAACACAAGTATCTTTGCAGCGTATTGATTTTCAACAGTAGGCACTTCATCATGTAGTGAGACGCATCACGTCGATCGCTGTGGTTTATGATCTGGATCAGTCTGTTGTGCATTATGCAGCTTCATCTAGATGTTTTTTTATTCTCCACTGTAGCCCCGCCTCTCACCCAGTGACACGTCAGATGGGCTCCAGCTCTTCTGCCACCATTAAGAGGACGAGCTGATGGGATAATGGATGGAGACTAACATTCAGATTCCCGAAGACAGTTAACACATTCAGGCTGGTTTTTGCTCAGTGTGGTGGCAGCAGGTTCAACAGACGTCTGTAAGTGAAACATCTCTAGTTTCAGACCAGCTATATCACTGAAATGTCCTCATCCTAAGGATGCACAGACTGCTGTGAAAACTCCTCATTGCTGGTGCATTCAAAGTCACTCTCTCACCAGACAGCAGACATCTGAATGCAGCTTTTCTGGATACAATTTGGTTTTCCAGACACATTTTCCTGTCAGTGTAGCTGCAGCTGCACAAACCATAACGGAGATGTTTGATAGCAGGCGGGTTTTAAATCTGTGCTGATGCAACCATTCCACTGATTTCATCAGCTCTGACAATAAATCACGCTGAATGGATGTCCACCGTTTTAACATACAATGAAATTGATACCAACAAGTGTCTGTCTGTAGGTAGAAAATCAATAAGTGCACCACTGGAGAGTCTAAAAAACTCAAATGTAAAAGTATAATTATGACCCTCTATAGGGCTACATCACTGCACAAAGATGAGAAAGTTGATTCAGACAGAAAAAGATTCTCATCGATCCACAAAATGTCATTTGTTCTAAATTTCCAGTGACAATTGAAAAACACACTTTTCTACCAACGTGAGTTTTCTTTATGTCCTGGAAACAATTCTGTTTGCTGGCTTGAAACAAAATAACATGGTCGACATCAAAATACTTTTTTCAAGTCCAAAAGGTTAAAAAAAGAATCAATAAACACTAAAGTACAAAGAAAAGGAGCGGTTCTGATTCTGCTGCAAACTTTGGACACGTGTGATCTAGTGTTGGTGCGTTTACAGAGTCTGTGCGTCTCATCAGGCCTCACTGCATGAAGAAAGGTGAAAAAGAAAAACCCAAACAACCCCGTCACATGGGCTTCATGCCAGAGAATCCATTTGGTGCCACATGACCATTTCAAATCATGCATCAGCCTCAGGGCAACAGCGGGCGTGTCGGTGTCAGGAGGCATGTGCCACTACGTGCCCCTTCCTTTAGAAAAACCTGCTAATGGGGAGGAAGGCTGGACTCGGGGGCTAAGATGTGCCAGCAGGGCCCATGGGGCCCGCGGGGGCGCCTCTGTTTACATGCCCTTCTGACCAAAACAAAAGTAGAGGCTGTCACCGAAGTGTTCAGTCTTTCAGCCTGAACAAACAAATTAAAGAGGGAACGTGGGACAATATGGTGAAGACACTGGGGGAGGGGGGGGGGACAAGGGACAGAAAGAGCGAAGAAAAGCGACAGAGGACAGAAGCTGGCGAAGACGCTGATACTAATGTGTGGACGACGGTTAAATTCTGTTCATACCTGAAAATAAAAAAACAATCAGGGTCAAAACTTTGACTGATTTCTGTCGCATATGAAAGCTTCTTTCTTTATTCTTTATTCGGTGGAGGTCATGGTGTTCAAAACCTGACACAAACACGTGTTCTACCTTACGTACAGGTAGGAACTGTTGCCTTTCACACAACAAACCAAACAAACACACTTTTTTTACCTCACACTGCTAATGGTGCTGTAAACCTAACTATCTCTTCTCCTACTGTTTAAAATGCTGGATGCAGAAGACAAATGGATTCAACTTTTACTTTGGCTGTTTTTGACACATGATGTTACACTACTTCCTGTTCTGGCTCTGGATCCAAATTCACCCACACGGAACCATCCAACATCAACATACCTCCTAGAAACACACTGGTGACCCACTGACCTACGACAGCAGTAATCACTACACTAGAGATGAAACCTGGTTGTAAATAGAGCAGGTTTGGAGACGAGCAGTACAGTACGGATTAAATATTTGCTATGCAGTTAATAAAACATTAGATCCAGTTCATCATAGCAGTGGTAGATGATGGAATTTACCCCAGACGATGCGAGAGAAAAGGAAAACGGAGTAAGACATAAAATAAAAAGTGAACTGACACAGAGAAAAGATGTGTATGACAGGCCAGGGAACAAGAGTTATTGTTTGTTTAATCTAAATTGAAATGTACTGGAAATGTGTTCTGCGCTGTTAGGATGATGTTATAGTGCCAGTGAGGGTCCTTCAAGCTGAAGGGAGACAGAGAGAAGCCAGACACCAACACCAACTCTATAAATAATCGTTTAATTGAATTTTACACACATGAAATACATGGAAATCTATCGAGATGCGTCTCCACTGGTTGCTTAAGCAGAAGTTTGAAGATGTAGCTGATGATCTCTTTGAGTAAGATAATATTGCTTCGTGATTTGTGGAAAATTCATGCATAATTTAAAGTTCCACTGCAGTGATGTGTCCCTGCTGGCAGACGGATTCTTGTACTGCGAGGTGAAAAGTTTGAACGGGATGGAAAGATAAACTGATGGTGACGTTGAAGGCTCCCGTGTTAACAGCGTGGTAATCCGGGGACTGACTGACTGGCTTATGAGCGTCATCCACCGTCTCTCTCCGCCCAGTGCTCCGCCACACTGCACACGCTCCTCTGTCGACGCCTGTCAATCAACAGCTCCTTTGTCGCTGTCGGCCAATCCCTCGTTGCCGTTTCATGGGCCTGCTTGATTGACAAGCTGGGGAACGGAGGAGTAGTGAGGAGCAGGAGGTGGAGGGGGTTTAGTGGGAGCTGGTGAATGGAAGAGGGTGTGCTTGTGTGTGTGTGTGTGTGTGTGTGTGTGTGTGTGTGTGTGTGTGTGTGTGTGTGTGTGTGTGTGTGAGAGAGTGTGAAGCAAGGCCTCAAACAAACGTGCCAAGGGCAACAATCATTAACATGCAGTAGCTGGTGAGTGTGTGCTCGTATACAAGTGTGTTTGTGTGTGTGTGTCCCTGTGGTGTGTGTGACTGTGGGTTTGACAGCCACCAAGAAGGAGCTGCAGTAGTACGGCCGTCAGGCAGCCTGCCGCTTCCTGTCTGCTTTAATTGCATGTAGCCCTGGAGACTGCACACACACACACACACACACACACACACACACACAACCAACCACCCCACGGAACCCCTCAGCACAGCAGCAGTGACAAAGAGACGAGGCTTACACGGCTAAGATGGGAGCTGAACACTGAGGTCTTTCACTGAGGTTGACGACGGCTTGCTGCCGAGACTCGATAAAGACGACAGACGAAAGAGAATCAACTAGAAGAGCTTTGGGAGTCCGAGTAAACCTCCCAAGAATGAGCAACACAAATGGTTTTGTTAGCTATTAATCTGATAAATAATGCCTAAACACAACCTTACATGTGGATTTTTTTTAAATTAGCATTGTATAATTAGAGTCGTAAATAAAATCTGAGAGGAAGGACGTAGGAATATGTGTCTCACCCTGAGGAAAAGCAAATATTTTATGCAGAGCTGAAATGTCAGGCTGTCATTAGACATGTCAAACAGCAGACTTCCACACAGCCTCTTACTCTGTTAGAAAGTGAAGATGGTCCTCTAACTTTACATTTTCATCTTCTTCCTCATTGGTAAACAGCAGATCATTTTAGCATAAACACGATTCCCTTGTGGTGATTTTAACCTCAGATGCAGCAGCACAGTCTATTTCAGGAGTTAAAAAATGTAAGTACTTAGGGGATGGGCTGGGCTCATAAAATCAATGCTCACAGGACCACTCTCATTTAAAAACATGGTGGGGAAAAGGTCAGTGGGAGAGACAGAAAAATCTCAATCTAATTCTTTGCTCAAAAAGCCACTTAATATTGGATTCTGTAAATTAAATTTCACACCCGGCTATTCTGGCCAAAGGATAATTACAGCAAGCACAGGGGGGAATGGAAATGACTCGAGGTGGAAAAACCTGTTGGATTGGTGCTACAGCTTCATGTCTCGAACAACAAATTACGGCAGAGGGACGAAGTACATTCAGCAATCACCGCACATCATCCAACTAGTTATGAAATGTCGACATTAAATAAAAACTGAGGTTGATTTACAGTAAAGCGTTTGTTTCCTTTTAACCCAATCGACAGTCCTGAAGTGAAGCTACAAAGGATGAACCTCGATTATCACTCAAAAGAAACGTTAAAGTTGATTTAATGGAACATACTTCCACATGTTACAAGACTAGTCTGAATGGTTCAACAGGAAAGCAGGAAAAACACATTTCTTATACATCAAATATACCCTTATTCATTTACCTCAACTTTACCCTTAGTTTTTGTCTTGTGAATTAGAAAGTAAATTTACCTCAATCAAACACACCTGTCGCTCAGTGATGAGGTTTCACGTGACAAGTTTAGAAATGTTGGAAGAGACTGATAAACATCTCAACTCTGTTCTAAAAGACGAATGTGCAGTAACACCTCCTACCTGATAGGTGGCGGTAGCATCGCTGCTGGTGTCTGTTCCCAGGTTGGTGAGCTTCTCCTTGAGCTTGTGGTGGGAGCGGTGGCGGAGGCAGTAGACCACGGTCGAGGCCAGCAGCACGCCGACAATGCACAGGATGGACACGACGGTGAGGATGAGGAACTTGGTCGACTCCGCCTGGCTGTACTTGGTGGGGATCTGGTTGATCTGACTTTCCTGTGGGCCACGAAAGAAAAGATAAAGACCGTTAGTTGTACGTTATTATTTCTGAGGTGAGCGCTTCTTCTCTTTGCAGCTCAGCTGTAAAACGTAACGTGGGCATGTTTTCACTCCAGACACACAGGACACCAGCTGATTCTACTGATCAGTTACACAAGAGGAGCTAAGGTGCTAAATCACAAGGTGAGTGTTCGTTTGAAACCCTGCAGACTCTCCTGGATTAGAGCATCCATCAAATAATCAGATCAGCAAGTTACTCTGAAATATAATCTGAACCCCTTTTTGCCTCTAATGATTCTCCCTATAGAGAAAGATTTTAATTCTACTTCTGGAGATGAAAGTGTAAATACATGACTTCTTTTCTTTCCGTTTTTGGAAAGACATAAATATGCACATCACTGTGCTCAATGAAAAGTGTAATCACAAGCATTTGTTCCACCATCTGTGCTCAGGAGTGCATAGAATGCATAAACTCCTGTTTAGCAAAGCGTCCTGGATGTCTCCAGACATACAGAGCCGCCGATTTCTACGCTGGAGAAATTCCCCCCCGGTAGATGCTCTGCCATCTTGAGCAAGCGCCTTGGCAATTTCGACCTCGGCGGCACTTTAATCCAGCGCGTGAGAACCAGATCCTTCAGCAAACAACTGGAGATGAAAGATTTCTTTTCACACCGCCTGCTGCTTAAGATAACACAATGGACACATACAGTACGATAAAAGTCTTTTTTGAACTGCTTCTTGAGCGCGTAACAACCACCACGGAAATAATGCGAGAGAAGGGAAGTGGAGCTTATTGAAATGTTCATTATGAGCTGCAGCTGTACTTGCTGCTCATTTTCAGACACCAGCAAGCTCAGGATAATGGGCCTGTTGTGTTTTACCTGACTACTAAGACTTAACAATAGGCAACATAATTCCCCCATTATTACACATTGCGTAGTGATCTTGACAACAAAGAGTGAGCAAAGAACCAAAAGAGAAGAACCACAAATTGCACTGTCAATGACAAGGCAAAAGAAATCAATAGCAGAAGAAAAAAAAAAAAAAAAGCTTTTCTTGACTCGCTGAGGAACAAGTGCAGCAAAGACAAAATGAATTCAACCATTTTACTGGTTTTAAAAATGACTCGTCATCATCGTGATCGTTTCATCAAGTTTTTTTTTTTGCTTGCATAACTTAACTTAAAATTCTGGTTTTACTTTTGTGCCAAATCACAAGTGTTAGGAGAAAATTCTAAGCTGCTCTCTATTACACAGAAAGGGAGCGGACTTGTCTCGATGGTGCAAAAAGAAAGAAAAAAAACCCTGTCCCTCTGTGGCAGAGGTCACAGAGATTAGGCGAGGTGCAGCATGGTGAGTTAATGGAAAGGAGGCTTTGAAAGCAGTAAGAAAAAAGGGGCAGCTCTGTCGAAGCCCTCCTGCCTGCCTGTCAGCACAGAGAAGCCCTGAAACCCTGGGAGGTGGGAGAAGGACGGCTCTGCCCTGCACACAGATTGTTCAGGAATTCTTGTAGGGTTTCATGGAGTGAACCCCCCCCCCCCCCCACCACCACCAGATGATGCCCCCACCCTATCGCCGCCCCACCCCCTATGATTTCATTCATTGCTGCTGCTGCTGCATTCAGCACCTGATAAAGAGTGCCTGCAGAAAGACCCACAGTGGGGGGACAACAGTTGTCCGATGCTTTGTGGGGTGTCCAATTTGCTTGGGGAGCTCTAAGCCGTACTGTAAAAGCTGGTTGCATAGTAATGTGATGGCCTTGAAAGGAAACAGTGGGCGTCTCTGACTGGGGCGCTGCACTAAGGAGCATTTTCTCAGCGCTGAGAAAATAATATAATAAAAAAAGTGGAACAAAAAATGTGAGAAATGCCGCAATGAACTGTAGAAGATATAAAACATGTGTCAGTAACTGCAGGTTACTGCTGAGAGTGTTCATACATCAGTAAGAAACAATGCAAGTGTATGGATGCAGATATTAATACTGCATTAAACATTCATAAAAACAGGCGCGTTTGACTGTGGTTCGGTCGTGTTTTTTTAATGTAGCTTTTCCTTAATGCGATCTTAACAGAAAAGATGGCAGCAGAAATATCAGCTGCTAAGAAGCCTCATGAACTAAAGTAGCTCAGCAGTAGCCTGTACGCGTTGTAGGCCATTAATAATACATTACTGCTGATTCCACATGCTTCCACTGCAATCATCTTCTGCTAAATGTTTTTTTTTATATCACGGATCAGATAACTTCATTTGTCATTTAACTCCCAGAGTCGTCTCATTGTTTTGTCATATTAAGTTTCATGGAGAGGGATTGCAACTTGCTCGGCTAGTAATGGCCCATAATTCAAGCTCTAACTGTAACAGCTCAGTCATCTTTCACGGGACAGATGCTGCTGTTTCTAACCCCCCCTCCACACACACTCACACCTCCCCCACGGTCTCTTTATCACGGCTGCCTAGCATGTCTGTCTGTTGATTCAAACAAATGTAGCCTGACCCCGCCTGTTTAATCAAGTTTGGTTGCAGTTGTTAGCGACAGTAAGCGGCGGGTGGAGGCGTGCGAGAGGCAGACGCGCTGTAGCTGCAGAGGTGCAGATGTACTGTAGCAGAAATGTGCAATGATTGAAAAATCTTATGTTTGCTCAGGACGGGAGTCAGTGTGTGTACAGTGATTACTGTGCAGAGGACGCTGTAACCTTCTCAGTCACATACAGCACAAACTAAAGAGGTTTTTATTCTCGGGTCACCTGTCCTCTGTTTCTGATAAAAAAGGCCTTTCTTGATTCTGCCTCCTCTGCTTTAACACTTTCGTTAAATTACATGTTGAGGGCTTGGTGTAGACAGACGCGACCACCAAAGAGAAGCACAGCTCTGCGCAGACAAATGAAAGCAAACGTAACATTCGTGTTGATGTCGTGTTTGTAAAAAAGAAATAATCTCAGAGCATCAACTACAAGGAACAGCCAGAATTAAAGCGCATTTCAGTCTTCATTTTGGATCACTCTCGGCTCAAATGTCTTTTTCTAATCATAGGAAGCAGGAAAAAAGTAGAATCAGACATTTCGATTAGGTTTATTTCAGCGAGCGGCAGAAGAAGAGAGTCCTTTTCATGCCTTCTACTTCTATTGTCCATCTGCTCCTGCAAAAAGCAATTGTACTTGCAAATTTTTCATTTCATGTCGGCAAACGTGATTTGACATATAGTGTGCAGCACGTCCTGACTGAGAATATCTGAAAAGCATTACCATACCCTGTCAAGGATGCTGGCTGGCTCTATACGCTTGCTGGGTTCAGCCCTTTTCAGCAAATATCAGACATGCTCCCTACAGACAGAGAGGCATCTCTGAACAGCAATGGAAAGAACAAAAAGCCTTAAAAAAAGGGAGCGAGGAGAAATCTACCTCTGCAGAATCTCTTTTTAGATTTTTTACATTTTTCCTCTGGTGAATCTTTGGACTCGGCTCCCTTTCGAGCGGCTGTATCAACCCTGTGTGAATTAATCTGATTACAATAATCTGCTTTACAGCTGCAACTAAGAAAATGTTACTAAAACTTATTAAATGAAAGGAAATAAATGAAATGCGTTAAGAAGTGGTAGAAATAGGTGCGTGTAGTTTTTGGTATCTGCATTTCAGGAGGAGGAGGTTCAGTGGTGGAAGGGTTAGTGCTCCTGGTTGGTGTGTCTGACAGGGTGTGTGTGTGTGTGTGTGTGAAGGGGGGATGTGGATTAGCCATAGCTCCCATAGACAAAAGGCAGATGGATTTGCACGGCTCGGGCTTATTCAGAATGGGTGAAAAAAGGTCAGAGGGAGCGCGGCGGCTGGCTATTGTTTTCTTCCACAACTGCTGCAGGAGACAAAGATCTGTCCCTCACCTCTGGTTCATCCTGGTCCTTTGAAAAAGTTCAGCTGGGGATTTTAAAACCTTTCAGCAAACAAGTACACAGAAGCACAATGCAGATACACACACACCTACAAACACGCTGCTGCATATAGAAGTGAGTAGTTAATTTACGATGTGCAGATCTGCACACACATGCACACACCCTGATATGTACCGCACACGTTAAGAGGGATTTCGCGTTTGATACACCCACACCTGCAGGTGCACACTTCTACGCATCTAATTTTGTACACACCCACACACTCTCAAACCATGCTTGCACTCATGTGTGCTCCCCGCACACAGAATAAATACACTCGCCCCTGAACCAAAGTCCACATATACACTTATTGGGAAAAAAGACCAACGAGATGCTACAGTATCACTGCGAACATCCATTTAGATAATCGAACTTTACATATTTTTCATTTTCCTTATAGCTCCTCCAGTGTGAATCAATTTCCCAGTGATAGCACACAACGCATACAAATGAGGATTCTCCTCCAAGTTGAATATCTCTTGGACTATTATAAATGCACAACATGATTTAAAGTGTGCTCTCCCTGGCAGTATTAAGCCGCAGCTGGATAAACTGAAAACAGCGGTAAACCCCATTAAACTGAATGTTATTACAATGTTAGGGTGAGATGCAGCTGCATGAAGCCCCTCAACCAGGGCGCGTCATCAATCAGTGTCTCAACTCCGATGATACTCCCACTGCACGCTCACCTTAAAAAAATCGACTTTTTAGCTGTGATTAGACAAAATCTTTATGAAACATGGTTTTTACAAAATGCTGTGAATAAATATGCCGGTAACAACAGATTAGAAAATGGGTTAAATGTGCACAGCGTGCTCCCAGTCCAACAGAGGAGTGTTTGAAGAGCAGAGCAACAGCAGGACACACTCGTCACTTCTGGCATTTTGCAAAGATTTTTTGGGACAAACAGCAGAAAAAGCCAGTATGAGGAAAATGAACATGCAGAACAACAATTACATCCTACCAGAAATCCATGGCGAGGTGATGCAACAGACACCTCCTCCCGCGTCTATTTCCCATTGCACTCCTGCTGCACTGACACCACCGAACCAGAGAGAGATAGCACACACACCGGCGGCAGAGGAGGAGAGTGAGTGAGTGGGAGAGAGAGGGAGAGGGAGTTTCATCTCCTCCCATCATCCCCTTTCTCTCCTTCTTCTTCTTTCTGTCATTTGCCTTGTCCGTTGCCAAAAAAATAAATGCATAAATAAAAAAATTAAAAAAGGGAAAAATGCTTTTCCTTGAGGAGAGAAGAGGAGCGGAGCAGAGAGGAGTCTCCTCCACTTCCACAGACAGGAATGAGATGCTAGTTTTTTTTCCTGAGAAAGACACTACAAAGTGCACTGTGGGGCTCCTCCTTATATTCCTCCCATCCCTCCCTCCATTCCCTGCCTGTCTACAGCACATGTCACCTCCCCTCGTAGCCATGGCGACGGCGCCACATGTTGTCGACAGGAGGGAGAGGAGGAGAGGAAGAGGGGGTGAGGAAGAAAGAGGGAGGCAAAATGAATATAAGGGAAAAAATAGGAAAGCAGGAAAGGGAATAAGGAAGAGAGAGAAGGAGTAAAGTGATAAAATAAAACATTCTTCTTCACACGTCCATGAGACTCACGCTGAGCTTTAAAATCGTATTTTCATTTCCAAACTCGTTTCAGTTATTCTGGAGATGTTCTGCACAGTTGCAGGGAAGCTCTCACTCGTCCGTGCAGATCAGGCTGCACTGAAGTGAGAGCGCGCAGCTTAACGTCATACAGGCTGAAGGTGCAGCCACCGCTGCTGAATGACATCACTCCGTCTCCATTACTATAATTTCATCTCAGCGCGAGTACAGAACTGTAGAGAAATGGCACAAATATCAAGATTTACATAAATAGATTTTATGATCTTTTTAAATATATGTTTCAATAAACACACAAAAATATAGAAGATTTTCAGTGACACTGTAAATTTATGCTTCTGTCTATTGAAAAATGTGTAAAAATATTATTTACATATAAAACAAAGCGTCTCCCATAATATGTGAGAAAGATTTTAATTGAATTATGGCAACGTGTTAACAACTAAACCGATTTTGTAACTACTTTTACACAGAACAAGGAAAAAATGACACAAGCTACTTTAAACTTTTAGAAATGTGTTCATTTACATTGCATTCAGGTGACACACACACACACACACACACACACACACACACACACACACACACACACACACACACACACACACACACACA
>JAUYWH010000009.1:19422099-19466137 GCA_034779795.1 Ctenopoma multispine | reverse complement strand
CACACACACACACACGCACACACACAGACACACACACACACACACACACACACACACACACACACACAGAAACTGGCTTGACAGTGGAGGCCGATGTAACTGTCTTCCCCTCTGCAGTCAGAGAGACGAGCATGAAACAATTCTCCTGACAGCCTCGACCAGAGCTGCATCACCGCCAGTTGGTCTCAGTCTGTGAGCTCCGTTTCACCAGTCCAATCACTGAAAGCTTTAGAGAGCTGGTAGACGCCGCATTCTGACTGTTGTCCTACACCATTAAATAAAGGGAGACCTGTTTCCTTAGCAGAGAAAAACATCAGACGTTCTCAGTCGTTCAAATAAGCAAATGTTTTCCAGAAAACATCAGCACTGAACATTCAAAGGCAACAGTTGTGTGACACTGTTTAATGCAGCAAAAGCTCTTTGATACCTTTTAATTTGTACATGTTTGAGCAAAGTCCCTGACGCCGGATGTACAGGATACGTTTCTGATCCTGAAGTCCTCACCCTGAAACACCCTGGTTAAACAGCTCCAATGTTCCCGAGTAAGCCGACTGAATCAGGAGTCACATTCTCCGTGGTTTCTGTTGATTTTATTCAGCTTCTACTCTCGTTAATAGCATCGAGCTCATTCTCCGTGCTGAATGATGAGGATGTGGCGAGACAACAATTACAAACTGAACCCGAACCAGTTTTTAAAACCCAACAACTGCATTTTGTAATGAGCTACCTGTTCTCCAGCATGCAGAACGTGTGCACACTCAGGAAAAGGGTTACGTCAAAAACTAATCTTTAAATGAGCAGTGAGTCTTTCACTAACGGGGGCTGTTGGGAGGACAGAGTTTGTGATTTTGACTTCAGAGACCATGAAGCTTCAGCCTGAAAATAGAAAATATTAGTCTATTTTTGGAACATCAATAAATGGCTTTTGGGAGACACTGCTAGATTATCTATTGTGACCATCTCTTTTGTCACTCTTCATGTATGAGGCTGCAGAGCTCCAGACTTATTTCAACAACTGGATCTGACCAGTGCTGAGTGGTTCTGCCAGCTGGCTGAAAAAAGCAATGACATTTTGAAAGAACCGGCTTTTGTCTGGAAACACAGAGCAAAGTTTTCTGTCTTCCTGCCTCCTCAAACATCAAATGAATCCTTTTTCTGTGGCAGAGGCAGGTTCCAGGGATGGAGGGAGGGAACGAGGGAGAGATGGATGGATCCCCCTCAACCGTCACCTTTATCAGCCATCTTCGCCGCTCTGAGGAGGATGCCTCAGAGCTCTGCGAAATAAATTGAGGGTTATTTTCTTAAGCGATGCAGACTGAAGGGAAGGTGATAACAATGACTTTTCTCACGTCATTAAAGGCATTTTTACATCTGCTTGTGGGTCTCGGAGGATTGTGTTCATCCCTCCGTGTGACAAATATCTAATAGATGAGCAGCGCTGCCACAGAACGATGTGCTGTGCAGCAACAGGCCTGAAGCGAACACGAAAGGTTATTGCATGGTTGTAAAAGTGCTCTGAAGGAGCTTTCGTAAAAAAAAACAACACTTTGGACGTTCTTCAGATGGTTCTTCTCTTAGTCCCAAACATTTCTGTAAAGGTTGTTTAATCACCACTGGCGTCTTTGCACTCCTTATTGCTCTTAACCTGATCTTCTCCTAATCTTTTTACAAGTAACCTCATGAATCTGCCTCCATTAGCTTGATCAAAAATCTGCAAGCGGTCCTCATTTTCATTAGTTGCCTAAACTTAACCATAATCACAGTAAGTGGTAATAGAAGCGGTTTTCAAAGAAGGTTGCATGAACAAATGTGAACACATTTCACGTTCCAAACTACTGCGTGACACCCAGTCATCCTAAATATACTAGAATAAATTCAGTGTAATTACCGCTTCTTTCTGATTAACTCTACACATACATGCACAGCGCCTCCAAAAATACTGCAGAAATACTGTGTATGTGCATGTGTGCACTGTTACACTGTGCTGCCAGTGACGCTCTGCCCAGATTAGCTTGTTAAAATAGAGCAGCAGCGTTACCACGCGCTGCGCTTCAAAGCCAAGAAAAGGCTGTTGATCAAGGTGAATGCTATGCCTGTCGTCTCGCCTCTCCCTCACATTCAATCACCCACACGTCCGCCTGCTGCCTGCCAGTGCCTGCTACTGTGAGTCTGTATGGGGCAGTATATATTAAACAAGTGCTAGCTTGTGTGTTCACATGTGCAAGGGTTAGGAGTTGATTAGGAAGCGGTGGTAGCAGTGAATATGTGGCTCGTGTTTTCCTGCACACGCTTTCCTTTTCAACACTGAGCTCAGCAGCACTAATACACTCTCAAACACCGTCAGGTTCATAGTGACATGGGAGCAGGTCGGAAACTCTTTCAGGGAAGCATTTGTGGGGTTCATGTGCATGGCGAGCTGAAATGAAGCAAAACCTTGAGGTTAAATGAGCAGCAGCCAAAAAGGAGCAACTATTCTGGGCTTCATAGCAGCATTTGGTTAGAGAGCTGGATGTGCAAAGCTCTGCTAGACAGCTGTTGCACACAATTTGGTCTCATTATTTTCGTTTTGTTTTTTTCATTTTAAACCCACACAGGAATTTCTTGCACATTGAACTTCTGTACAAAATTTCTGACAAAATCCATTTAATAGTTGTTGGAGATGTTTCGCTGCGTAGCAGAAACGATGCCAACGTTTTGATTACATTTGTTATGTACTGAACACCAATTAGTGTGGTCGAATTGTCCCGTACAAACATGGCTTTCTACTAAGGCGATGTAAGACGAGACTGTGCTGTCCCTTTGTGCCACCGAGTTTCATTATTGTCCAAAAATGACTAAGCACATCAATGAGTCACACTGTGGCACTCAAATGTTCCTTCATTACCATGAACACGTATGCACTAGTTTATTTTTTGAGTCCGACAAACTCTGCTGCCAGAAACAAAGAGTAGAAAACAGGTTTTAATCCTTGGCTGAAAATAGTGTCCACCGTTTAGCCACGCTGTTATGATCGCTTAAAAAATACAAGTTTGGAGTTTTGAGTATAGGAACCAGTGTGCTCAGAATGTAGGTAGGACAGTCTGAAATAATACAGAGGTGAACTAATACAATATTATTTTCTGTCTCTTTATAGGATTTTAGGACCAAAAGCGAATCACAAGCTTCAACCTTTACAGTGCTGGTTCACCTCAATCACAAAATTGGGCCTAGTTTTTCAGTAATGTCATCTGAATCTGAATGTATTGGGGACATCACACTGGAATGAGGTGTTAATTCTGTTCCCCTCACTCTGGCTACTCTGTGATGTCACCACACGAGGTAAATGTGATATATTAAGTATATAGGTTAATCTATATCACAGTTCTTTAAAGAGCCGTTCAAGAATAGCATCAAAAAATCATCAAAATGTTCTATTTCACTTTCTCTGAGGAGTTCTCAAGTAAAAAAATAAAAGAACCCCCTCCCCCCAAAAAAATACTTTAGATTGATTTTCAACCTGACTCTCTTGTTTTCATTTTTATTCTCTATTACGTAAATTCAAATTCACAAACTTTAGATTTTTTTACAGGGTGAATGTGGGCCTCCTGAGTGGCTTAATACTTAAAACCTGTGCTCAAATTCATCAGTGTGGCCCAGCACCCGGCTTAAATGCACCGTGCACAAACTGGCATTAGCTGCACTTGGCAAGGCTGCAAACAGCCAGCCGTGGAATATTAAATATATATAAATATGACCTGGAGAACACGTATTACAAAATGGCAGCGACCCTGTCTGAGGGGAGTGTTGTTTCTGTGGAGAACAGGATTCTCTGCGCGACCATTTAGGTTCCATTCATCAAAGTCATTTTTTGTTTTCCCAAACACCAGGAAATCAGGGGTGAGGTCACAATTTTAACAACAGCAGGAAGGAAAAAAGAATAATATTTAAACAAAAAAATAAAAAAGGTTGCATAATTATTCATCATTAGCTGCACCCCATCGGTCCAGATCCATGTCATCGTCATGACAACGACCCCCTAGGCCTGAATCCCCCCTCTAATACTCCCCACTCACCTCCCACTGCATCCCACCCACCCCTCAAATGTGCAACTCCAGTGAGACAACCTCCTGACTAAAGATGGCCACCAGGCATTTCTCTGGCATACTTTTCCACACTCCTTGAAACTCACTTGTCCTCCTCGCCTGGCATGCTCCTTACATCCTCACCAGCACCCAGCAAGTCCCTCTGAATAAACTGCATGGACCAGATCTAATTTCAGCCCAACAAATGTCCCATCATGGCACATGGAGTGCCATTCATAAACACCGTAAAACGCTCTTTGGCTTCCAGTGGTTCAGAGTCAAAGAAATTAAATATCCAGATAATCCCAGTCTCCCCCTCCAGATGTGTTAATCACACCCTGGTTCACATTCAACACGTCTGTTCGAGTTGAGCTGTTGGTGGACATGTACAGCATGTGTCATCTGTGTATTTTATTCAGTGCAATGTCCCCAAAATGCTGCACGGAAGTAGCCATCAACATGAGAAAAATACTGAAGCAAAGTGTAAGAAGAAACGTGTAGGTGAGACAACCAGAGAGAGGCTGAATGGAGGCTGATGCACAGGCAACAGAACACATGAAAACCAAGTGAAGGACAGAAAAGAAGTCAGAAGTCTACGTGTGTTCAAAGACAGGTGTGAAATGAATATTAGAGTAAAGGTGGTTTCAGGAACACGGACCTGCAGCGGATGGTAAAGTGTGTTTATTACACAGAAATTGCATCATGGAGCAAGTGTGTGACTTGGAAGCATGACAGTCAGAGAAGTCAAAAATAAGATGATGATGTTTTATACTTTAATGATGACAGGAGATGATAGCACTACTGCAGCGTGTCAGTGCCTTATCTGAGGACACGAACAATCAGCAGTGGAACCACTAAACCTGTGGTTCACGAACAACTGAAGTGATCCAGCTGTGTCTAAGCTCAAAGATTTGGAAAAAAGTGACGATTCCTTTACTGTTGTGTGAAATTAGATGCAAAATACTAAATTATTGTTACCGAATAGGAATGAGCGGTGTTGGTGCTTTCAAACAACCATACTAATGTCTATAAAAGAACCTTTGATGTGACATTTAAACCTGTTCACTAAAGCAAATCATCCTTAAGAGAAACAGGAAGAGAGAAAAGAAAAATGAAAAACATGGACAGAAATTTTCAAACTGCAAAATATGAAGTAATGGGATCAATAAAAAGTCAAATAGCACAAGTAGGTTTTAAGATAACTTAAAATCTTGCAGTGATGTGGCTCCTCAGACCTTCTACGGCCAAAAAAAACCCCTCAATGGGAAGCCCGACTTCATGACCTGGTCATCTGTTTCTCTGAAAGCAGAGGGGAGGACTAGTGGCAGTGAGCCAGCATGGCAGTGTTGCCCTCACCCCTCCTCCTCTCCCCGGTGTCCCACCTGGCACAGTCACCGAGCTTGTGGCGTCCTCGCCGTGTCCTGACTTAAGGTAACGGCTCCAATTTCACAGTTTAATTATGGCTAATCTGAAGAAACTGAGCCAATGCTAATGAGAAGGCGAGCGCTGGCGGCCAGCACTCGTCAGGAGAAAACGTCTGGACAAGGTGCTGAGGATTTACAGCCCGAGAAAGTGGTGTGATCCCAGCCGAGAAGGGGTGAGGAGGGGGGGAGGAAGAGGAGATGCACCACCTCTAAAGAAAATCTGAGTGATAAATTTAATGCTGCTAAATGCACATTTTAGCATGGCACTGACATCAGGTTGTGATGATCTAAGTGGACGGGATCCTCACCTGTCCCTTCAGTCTGGTGCAGAAAACCTCTCATTTTGATGTAACATGCTTTGAGCAGCTCTGGCAAAATCGAGGAGAGGACGAGACTGAAAACACGTTTGTCATTTAAGAATGAATTATTCCAATTCCACCCACCCACACACAGCCTTGCTGGTCTTTTGTGTTCATCTGAAATCGCTCCAGTTCAATCATTTATTACCTTCACTCTTCAGAAAAAAGTGCATCACATGTTCTGGCTGATTCAGTTTCGGATGAAACATGTTGACTGACTGTGTTAGAATTAAACAATTTAAAATCATACAAGATCATGTTTCCCTAAACCCTCAGTGCATTTACTCAGAACAACAGCTCAAACTTTAATTTGAAAGGAAGGCATCTTTCCCCTCATGTTTTACACAGTGTGCACACACGTTTCTTCTCGTCGTTTTCATGCTCACGTGTTATGTACTTAAACATATTAATGACACACATATGTTACGGTAAATATAGTACAACTCCGACTGAAAGACTTGTGCTTATTAAACTCCAAACAGCCACTGTACCAGCTACACAGATGACAGCTGTGAACGACTAACACACAGCTGCACACAATGACTGATGTGAAAACTTACTAGAACCTGAAGGTCTTTCCATTATTTCCCTCCAGGCAGTGTTGTGTTTTGTCTATTTGCGTCTATGACTCATAAAACCATCTTGCACAGAGGCGTTTTTACCCGATTTGCTCCCTGTGCACATTTGCATCCACTTTATTAATCCTGTTGGACATTTCTGAATTCCAGATTTACATATTTGCATTGCTTTAAAAGTCCTTGCAATCACTCTGCCTCTTAAATTCACTTTGTGATCAGTCTGGACACATCATTAAAATTAGGATATATGACTCGTCTGTGAACCATGTCTGTTCATGCTGATTGCGCTTTGAAACAAATGATTATTCACTTTTATCCCGTCGACCGAATGTGCTGAAACATTCAACAGTAAGAGTAAGTTTCCCTCAGCTCTTTGACATCTATGACCTCACTAAAACAGATGCTAATTCCTTCAACTCCTTAATTTAAAGTAGCACAACTGTGAGTCCACCAAACTAACTGCCCACGTTAAAAATTAGTAAATCGAATGTTATTACGATAAGAAGCATCTCCACAATATTCAGTTGTCTTTGCAGCAAATTCTGTAATCAACGTCGACGTCAATCACCGTGACATTTTCTAACTGAATGACACTCGGCCACTTGTGACAGACACCTGGAAGACAGGTATTCATCCATTACACTCGGTGTGGCTCTCATTTCATGGTGGGTGCGCGTTAGATGCTGGCTGTTTATACACAAGATTAAAATATAGACAAATTAATTATTATTCCTCTGAAATGTTTCAGCCTCTACAAAGAGAAGGCAAACTGTCCGTGCCTGAGATTTCAGCAGGGTACTGTATAGATGTCCTTTAAGAGATAACAGATAAAATTCCATTATCATCCATATCTTTTTTACCTCCATACCAGGATGAAATGATCAATTTGCTGAAATCTGCAATCGGCCACTATCTTTGTTTTTCTTTTCTTTTTTTTGCTTTAAGGTAAAGAGGATTGCAGTGTTTGGAGGCCAGTTAAGAAGTAGTGATATTGGTTGGGAAAACAATGCAATCTTTTCAAAGTATTCATCAGCTGATAAAAGCTGCCAAGGTCACAGCAACGAGAGATTACTTGATCGAAAACATTATTCGTGCACCAGGCCATTTGCCTGGAGAGCACTTTCAAAAGGCGCAAACTGCTCCTGTTTGGGAAAAGGAGTAGAGCTGGTTGAAGTGAGACATTAAACTTTCTTTAAAGACTTGAACCATTATGAGTTGTTCTAGTGGAGGAGTGGGTCAAGAAAACCATGAAAAGCGAAATCTCATCACTTTTCTGCCGATCTTTTGTGTCTCACTTCAAACTCACTAATGGAAGCAAAGACAAAGATTAAAGTTGTGTTCGGATAAGGTGAATGAGAAAATGCACTAATGCATCTGTGTTTTTCTGGTTTTTGGGTTTATTCTCCACACTTCTACAACATGCTCTGACTCTTGTGTGCAAAATATTCTCATACGTGTCATCTTGGCCTGATCTCAAATCCTAGATCATGCACGTCTTTATTTTAACGCCTCTGTACATTTATTTTTAACCCACACAGACATGTTTGCCTCAAATTTTACCACTGCAAAAATTAGCATCCATTCACATCGACTCACAGCTTTCTCTGGATTTGCATTCAATAGTGCATCTAAAATCCGCTTTGTAGACAGTCTGAACAAACCTTTAATAACACATCTAACAACCTTGAAATGTCTCCTTTTAAAACAGCAAACAAAATAACCACCGTGTATTTGAACAGTATAGTCGTTAGTGTGATGTGATTGACTTTATGGGAGCCACATGAGAAACTATGAGCTTGGCAGATACTGTACGTATGCATGTTACTACACTGAACATGTATTAACTGACTTTAAAAAGCTCTTACATTGATTGAGTTGTCATCAGCATAGAAATGCAGCCTCTACTGTGCTAACAGTGACATGATAAATGGGGAATTAATCCTTGTTAATTTCTGTGCACGCAGCTCATGCTGTGACTGAGAACAGCCACATTAGTAAACAGGAAGCATACAAACAGTAATATGAATTAAGTCGTCCATTAAATGCACACGGAGCGAAGTCAGTACAGAAGTCAGTCAGAAGAACAAGTGAGAAGTCAGGTTTGTTGCTGCAGCTAGAAATGCGAGCAAACAAAATCGCCCACGATGATCTCATCAGTCTGTGTGGTGTTGTAAGAGCTCAGCTGTAATGATGAACTTTGATTCGTATTGTTCATCCATGTTGCAGAGCTCTGCTGATACTGAATGATAAATAACTTTAAATACATAATGTGTCTAAAGCTTCAACGGGCCTCACATTTTTTTTAAATTAGCCATTAAACGTTGTATTGTTTCCAAAGTTAATAATTAATTTTCACTCTCAATAGGACAGCTATTAAAATTTCATCCCCTGAAGAAAACTGGGATTGTGTTACCAACTTTAATTTCATACCTGTCTGTTCTGTATATATGGAATAAAATCGGTATTATTTACATTTTATAACTCTTTTTTTAAAATAATTTTATACAATTTTTATAATTTTTCAGACGCTGCTGAAGAGTTTCAAATTAAAACATCTGGAATTCATGTGATTATTTGTAACACAGTGATATAATTTTACAATTCTTTTTCCACATTTTCTATTTTACCCAGCCTGGCAGTAACCTAGCAAAGGGAAATTACTCATTGTCACTAAGGTCTACAACGTATTTGTGCTTCCGGCACCATATAGAGTTACCGCGAGCTTCTCCTGTAGATGAAAGAGGAAACATAAAATAAGTCATGTATAATGTCAGTGCTGTGTTATTTTCCATAGAAAATACAGTTTGCGTTTCAGGCACTGTGGCTGAGCTGTAAGTACAATGAGAGTCAAGACCATCACTGATGTGGAGGAGGAACATCACTTAAAGTGTGACATCCACCTTCACCTGTTTCTGCGTGATGACAAAGGCAGAATGTTTCTAGCAGCTTGGATGACTGCTCTTAAATCATTGCAGTAAATAATATTTACTCAGCACCCTGTGACTGTTAGAATTCATTTCAGTAAATCAGTAGTTTGAAACCGACTGGTAGATACTGAGAGCTCGTAAAGTGCACACAGACGAAGCTCGTCAGAGATTTACTAATGGCTGGTTCGGATATCTCCTGCGTCTTTAAACATCAGAGACATATCCACCAATCAAATCCTTCATGTTTATGCTGTGTTATTATGTTAAATTAATAAAGCAACAACAGTTTCCATTACTGAGTAATCTGTGTGTAGAAATGACGAAGCCCATGTTTCCAGTTTAGTAAAAATCAGCTGTGTAAAACTCAACAGATTCGTGGCAAATTTTCATACTTGAGATGCTGGAACCAGCCAATAATTTAATGATGTTATTATGTCCAGTGACTCATTATGATCATAACTATCTATATCTTTCCCTGCTGGTATGTGTATTTCTGCAAATATTTAAAACAGGATGTGACTGAGGTTTGGGTGATGTGTACATGTATGTATTCAGCATTCCCACAGGCACCTCTCTGCATGCTGCCTGCACACACCCACACCACAGCTGTATCAACAACTCAGGCCACCATCACACATCAGCTGCTTCAGCTGCAGGACTGTAACGCACATCAGCCAGGTTTGTGGTGCATTCTGCTAACCCCATGGCGGGAACAAGATATTCTGAGCTTGTAGTGGCTGCTGTAGTGGGTGGGGGTAATTACGGCTGAGCCTCCAGACTCTGACAGACTGTCGCTTTGTGCCCACCCGGGAGGCGCCGTGCCTGGGTAAAAGTGTCTCCGAGCCTGCCTGTCAGTGTCCGGCGAGCTACACAGACGAGCAGCCAGCAGAAACCTTTAGCTGCAGATGCTGTGGCAATGCAAACAAAAAAGAACCAGCTAATCTGCAGAAACACATGCACGTTAATGTACGCTACCATTAAAACGTCACCGTTCGTCATCTGTTAAAACACATTTTATAACATCCAACTGATGATAAGTACACAGAAGACAGAAATGGCTGCTACAGAGATGCGACAAACTTTAGCCCTGTGCTCCTGTAGCATGTTTGCTAATGGAAGTGTATTAGTTTTAAGGGTAACTGATCATTAGAAATATATATGCTACTAATGAAAAACAAGACATTTGTAAGTGACTCTCTTTCTCTGCTTCTGTTCGTGTCGGCAGAAATACATGTTATTTTTTTAGAAAAGTTTACGTCTAAGAAATGATGAAACACTTTATTTCCCCTTAAACACATATAAAGTTTGAAAATTCTCTTTAGTCCCCTCAGTCTGACAGCTTCACATATATTCTCTGTCCAATTGCTCAAGTTCTTCTTTGAATTATAATATAGTCAAATATTCACACACATTACTTCTGAGCAAAATTAATCTAAAGCCATCCTAAACCTAATTAGTGAGTGGGCCTTGTGTCCAGAGTTATCTATGGTCAAACGACTTCTCTCAAAGTCAAGGATGACTAAAATCACACACACCTTCATTTTCCTACATTGTTTGTTAATGAGTGATTGGACAGCAGCAGCCACCAACCATCACAGTAAGATGCTACTGGCTTATCAGGCGAGACGCAGTTAATGAGATGGGCAGTTCCAGAGTATCAGGCCATTTGCTCAATGATGTGTACAGACAACAGTGTTGCAGTGCGTCGTCCCGTCTAAATTACAGTTCAGTATTCAGGACATTAGGCTGAGCCTACAGGTGCATAATACCAGGTTTGTAACTGCTGTCATTACACACCACAGCACCTTGTTTGCTAGAGCAGAGCCTCTCGGGAGTGCATTTTGTCTGAGAGAACAAGGCAGCCAGACTGTCGAGGTGTATTGAAATTCTGGGCTTTCATTTTCCTACCTTTTTTTCTGGATGACCCCAACTGTACCTAACAGCCCATTTAGCGCCTGGGGAAAATGGAGAGGGGGTGTGAGGCTTGTATGCCAGCTGTCTGTAGTGCCATGCTGTTTGCCAGAAAGCCCAGCGGGTGTCCACAGCCTCTGTAAGCAGCCTGCTGGTCTGCTGAATTGTAGCTTGCAGTCAGAAAGATATAAGTAAAGCACAGAGAGTTATCCAGCTCAGGTAAGAAGCTGGCTCGACTGAACACAGAGATGCTAAACTATTTAAAAGTCACAGTCGATGTTCTCTGCAAAAATGTGTTCGAATATGTATCTAAAGCTAATATATGAGGCATCAACAATCTAATTTCATCAAATTATCAAAGTAGAAGTCATTTTAGAATCTGTTTACCTCAGCACTGGTCCCCTGTCGAGGTGGAACAAAACAAAACCTTTCTGCACATTTTGTAAAATTGTTAAATCGTATTGTATACTGGAACCTCACTGCTGTTTTAAGACTTGTCCTTTGCAATATAAAGCAATGGTGTCACCACAAATAAGAAAAAACCGTGACGACTATATTATTCTAATAGAAACATAAAGTAGTAAGAAACGTCACACCTTCATTTCATAGAAACGTGTGATTGACATATACAGTGTTGCACATGTGCAGATTTGTTGCATGCTAATAAATGAAACAATAAATAAAACTATAGTTGAAAAGGATTAATCTAAATTCCTACATCTGTTATAGAAGATGCTGTCTAACAAATAAATGAGACTGAAATCATCCTGTGACCTCTGACAGAAGTAGAACAATGCTCCTTTCTGCTGGGGAAGCAAACGGTCTTCCTCAACCAGGTAGACACACTGAAAACCTGGGATATATCCCAACATGCATCTGGCCTTTAGAGACCCCACGGTGAGCTGTCATTACCATATCAAAAGACATCCGGGCGCTGTGTCTCGGCCAGAGAGAAAAAGAAGAGCCAGCACTTCAACCGCCTCTCAATTCAATTTTTCACATGCATCCATTTGAATATGTGTGGCAGGAGATGCAGATGGATACGAGCGTCTGCGCGCAAACCTACACACACACACACACGTAGGAACATACTCTGTGCACGTATGTATACAAGCTCACACGCCTGCCATTGTTCTGATCTTCTGTGATTTATTTTCCTCTTTGTGATGAAAATTACAGGTGGAACAGTGTGGTGCGGTGAACAGACCTTCATCCACTAAGTGTGTGTGTCTCTGCTTCATGAATATTCTCATTTAAATCCAGCTCTGTTTCCAGACACCCGGGCAGGCAGCATACAACAATACCGTGTCATTACATTTGATGCTATCACTCTGCTCCCCTCCAACCACAGAAACCACAGACAGGAATATATTCTCAGTGCAATGAAATGAGAGCCATTCATTGTGGTTCAGCGTAGAGCAAGACAACAAACAACGTTGCCAGGGTGAGAAATTCTATTCAACAAGATCTCCTGCAATGTTGTGAAAGAAGGATGAACTCTGAAATCCAGATTATCTGTTGTGGATACGGATTATGTGGAGATTACACACCGCCGCCACGCAGTGGATAATGTGACGAAAGTACAAACTGGACAGGGCAATTTTATCTGTTTGTGTGTGCATGAAAAGATTAGCAGTTTAAACAAGTAAAACAATTTTAGTTAAAGTCGTGTTCATAGGCAATGATGATCCTATGAGTGGTATGAGAGGGTAGAGACAAAGGACCTTTAGGACATATAGGTTGGAAGACTGAGGTAAGGTCAGAGAAAACCATAGTCCATAGACAAAATGGACCTAATGTTCAATTTTTGCCTATGTTGTTGTAGTAGTTCTTCCCCACAGCCTGTACTGTTTTAATCTGTATTGATATCTGTATTTTTGATAAAGAGTTCTACATAATAAAAAGCCTCCATTGATTGGTTGGTTGGTAAGATGAATGTTTAGGCAACTGATATATGTTTGAAAATTGAATCATAAAATATTGCTGTCAGGATTAAAAGAAACAAATGTTTGCTGTTTACTGGGCATGAACTATGGTTTGTGTCCGAAGCGGTTTTCGCATACCAACTCTGGACATTGTCTGGAGAATCATTTCCAGGAATTGTGACTCACATACAGCTCCTCCAGGTAATTTCTAGAGGAGCTACACTTCCAGTGCTGAAAATGGCTTTAAAAATGCATGACCACCAACTTTTCCAACTCAAAATTCACATCTTCCTTCCTAAAAACCTTGATTATATAACAATGGTGGGACTTTGCAGGAGCAAAGTGACAAAGAAACTTTGTTAAAAGCCTTGCTGGTGTTATGTTTTTGGACGGCGAGAAAATAATCAGTGCCAGTGTACACACTCACACTCGCATTAGTGTTTGCGCGGAAACGTGTATTTGCCAAGTGATTCCTTAAGAGTCACCCAAAGCTGTACTGCTTGAGTAAGTCGACCTTTCAACTAATTAGTAGCATGTAGCCAAACTGTATGTTCAGCACTCACAACTCAAAAACAACATTTTTAGTTCCTAGTGTGACTCAGACTCTGAATACTCTGAACCTTGGCTGCTGGATCCTCCCTCAGTAGAAATCAACAACTTTCAAACTCGATTTGAGTTTTTAATGCTTTCTAGCTTTCTGTAAAAAGTGTTTGAATCTCAGGGGTGCTGTCGTTGAAATACTTTTCTGAACTGACTGAATTAAATCAGAGTCGCCTGTTAAAGAGCAACAATCTAAAAACTTTCAGTATAACCAACCAACGTTTGCAGCAGCTTATTTCCACAAGTTAAATCCTCTTCAGCTCAAATCAGTTAAATAAACTGCTGTTTAAATAGATGAATCTTTGCATGAAAGTCTGTATGTCTGCATTCTGCACAGGTGGTGATGTAAAAGGCCATCTAGTACTTTTGTTTTACCATCTCCTTTCCTCATCCCTCCCTCCCTCTATTTGTGAAATCGCTCTTGCAGACAGACAGATTGGAAGCGCCTTGATTTGAGGTGAACAAAGCAAGCTGGCCAAGGTGGAGGGGGATTAGTGCCACTCCAGGACAATTATAATCTGGTTACAGCTACAGCAACCTTATCTTCTACCTCCCTCCCAACACATACACATTCTCCTAATTGAATTCAAGTTTCAGTGGAGAAACTGAGTGCTGAGTTTTTCTTGGTCTCTATGAGGCTGTGTTCAATTGTGAAGCCACATGAGGCAATGTCGGCCAGAGCAGAGTGAAAAGAACAGAGTGAAGTCATTTAACAAGCAGCACCACATCATGTAGACCTTTTTAAAGACCTTAAATGATGAGGTTTGAAACTAAAAAACAAAACATAATTACTATATGTCCTGATGAAACCAAAGGACTACTGAGCCCAACATAGGCTATCATTTGTAGATTGTGCAATCAGAATTCTTTGTTATTTTATATATTTAAAACCATATAATCATGCATATTTCACTATGTGTGCACGTTCATTATGCATCACACACAGTTCAGTTCCTGGACTGTGTAGTACACACAGAGAAGATAAGAGATAAGATAAGATAGAACTTTATTGATCCCACAGCGGGGAAATTTGTGTGTTACCACAGCTCAGGACATAAAGCACAGAAAAGGTATACAACAAGACTATAAAAGAAGAGTACAAAAAATTAGAATAAAAAATAGAATTAAAATAAAATAAAATAGAATATACAATAAACACACAATATATACACAGGTAGTTACTATGTACACACATACGCAGTATGTATTATGGGTAGGGGTTGTGGAAAATGTGCAATATAACAAGAAGAAGACCAGGAGCCTCAACACTGAAGTGTACAGGAAACCGACACACACACACAGTACCAACCAGTATTTGCTCTGACTCTCCACTCTTTGGAACACAAACTGGGAGTAATCAGAACCCGACACCATCGGGCAGAAAAGATTTCCACTAGAACAGAGGGAAATGAGAAGGAACACAAACATATTAAGGAGTCCCTCAAAACATGTGGATATCCTGAGTTTTTTTTAAATCTAGGGGAAGATCGAATAAGAGCACTGTTACAGCTGACAGGGAAGAGAACAAACATAAAAGTGTTGTCATTCCTCATGTTGCAGGAGTGTCTGAAAAGCTCAGGAGGATTTTCAACGAAGACAACATCCCTGTTCATTTCAAACCAGGCAACACACTAAGACAGAAACTGGTCCACTTCCACTGGTCCATTTTTGGATTTAGCTGGCTTAATGCTGAGGTAACTTTCCTGAGGAATACTTTCTTTTGGACATGTAGTTGTTGATTGCAAGCTCCTCTGATTGATGAGTTGAGTTCCATCAGTGATGGGACTCAACTCATCAATCAGAGGAGGTTAGCTCCATAGTACAATTTACAAATCTGTAGTTTAAAGCAGACATCACGAAAGCTTGAAAGGAGATGGCGCTCCACAAATTCAGATTAATCTTGCTTAGCCTGGAAAGACAGTTTAATAACATATAAATAGCATACCATAAAGCTAGAACCACATATTATTCCTCATTAATTGAAGCAAATAAGAACAACCCCAGGCTTCTTTTCAGCACTGTAGCCAAGCTGCCAATAAGTCATAGTTCTGCTGAACCTATGATTCCCTTATCTCTCAGCAGTGATGACTTTATGAATTTCTTTACAAATAAAATTGATCAGATCCTCCCTGCAGTTGACATGGTTGGAATCACTTGTCCAACAGCTCTAGATTTGTTTGGAAGACCTCAGTCTTACTTCTGCTTGAAACTGCTTCTTTATTGTAGATCATGCAGAATTAATTTCAATAATTAATTCATCTAAACCTACTACGTCTTTATCTGCTCAAAGATGTTTTACCTTTGATCAGCATGTCCATATTAGAGCAGATCAATCTATCTCTATTATCAGGTCATGTACCACAGGCTTTTAAGGTAGCTGTAGTAAAACCTCTAGTCAAAAAGCCTACTCTTGATCCAAGGGTCTTGGCCAATTATAGACCGATATCCAATCTGCCCTTTCTCTCTAAAAACCTAGAAAAGGTAGTTGCGAAGTAGCTCTGTGACCACCTGCGCATGAACAAATTGTATGAAGATTTCCAGTCAGGATTCAGAGTAAACCATAGTACAGAAACAGCACTTGTTATAGTCACCAATGATCTTCTCTTAGCTTCAGATCCAGGGTTTCTCTCTGTACTGGTTTTGTTAGATCTTAGTGCTGCATTCGCAATATAGATCATAACATTCTATTACATAGACATGTCATTGGGATTACAATAACTAAACTGGTTTAAATCTTATCTATCAGATAGATCCCAATTTGTTCATGTTAATGATGAATCACACAAACACACAAAAATAAGCAATGGTGTTCCACAGGGTTCAGTACTTGGACCAATTATTTTTACTTTATACATGTCTCCACTAGGCAATATTATAATTGCCACCTGGCAATTTATTTCCGTTGTTATGTGGATGACACCAAGCTATATTTATCTATGAAAACAGATGAAACCAATCAACTGGTCAGGCTTCAAGCTTGTTTAAAAGACTAAAGGCTTGGATGTCCTGTAATTTTCTACTCGACAGACGACAGAGGCTATTCTATTTGGGCCTAAAACCCCAGAGACATGTTATCTAGTCAGATTGCTAGCCTAGATGATATAGCTTTGGGCTATCAAGTACTAATGTGAATAATCTGAGTGAGTTATCTTTGAACAGATTAGTGTTTATGAGTAAACAACAAGGGTTGGTTTCAAATGACTGTCTATCTCCCATTTTACTTAATCCTTTAAACTCTGAGCGTATAAATATAGTCACTATATAAAATGCCCTCAAAAATCTCTCAGTAAAATAAACAAAGGGGTTTCTTTATTCTGTTGATCATCTTATGCACTGCTTCACATTTCACAGATGCATACATTACCATTTTGTGGCACTACACAGTAAGAATGACGATTACTGTCAGAAACCTCAACTCACTGCTCACTATAGAGTAAACAATAAATGTTTAAGTCAGTGTTCTTCCTAAAACCCTGCTATATAAACTAGGACATTTTAAACAGCTTTTATTTGTATATATGTGTCGACATACTATTACCCATGTAATTCCTCCTCATTTATTGCAGCTAATGTGTCAGATTGTCAGGCGCATACATTTATACAACCCCACAATAATTTATGTTCCGTTTTAGTGTTTGACCATTTTGTCTTTATTGCATACTATTTTTCCCATTACCTTTGCTGCTGCAACAGCTTAATTTCCCCACAGGGATCAATCAATTTTCATGTTATCTTCATTTCAAATATACACAGGCATCATTGAGAAAATGAGAATTCATTTCTCTACCCGCCAAATAAACCCGACACTCAAACCTGCAGGCCTGGTGAAAATTTCCTCACAGAGTTGAGCTTGGGTGTCACTGAGAAAACTAATCATTTTCTTTGCACTTGAGAAACTAACTTTTCTTTTTTATATTTTTAACCTGTCACCAGTGATGTAGTATGCTAATATTCTTATTTTACAGTGTATGATAAAACTATAATAAACACTGTATGTGGTGATGATGGATGTTTTGTTGCAGGTTGAGACTCGCAGAGTTGTCTTTGCTTTTCCTCCATCTGGAAGCCTGTGATGGAGGGATTTTCTCAGCTTCTCTTTTTCTCTCTCTTACAGCAGTGGTTCGATTGGCCATAATTGGCTCCTGCTTGGAGCTAAGTATTGATCACCTTGATAGACGGTCCATTCCAGCCCTACCCTTCCCCACACTCCCCACTTCTCTCCCCTTCTCTTTTTACCCTCCTTCCCATCTTTTCCAGCCGTTTCTCTCTCAGACCTTGCTGCTGGTACTTTGATAAGCATGGTGAATGGCGTGCCGTCAACGGTGCAGACTAACTCTTGAATCAATAGGCGAGTGCAGATGCTCAGCAGTCTATTTACTGCAGAGATGGAGGAGAATAGAAATGCTAAAGGATGAAAAACATGTCAGAGAAAGGGTAAGAGAAGAAGCATGGCCGGTGCAAGTGCCAAACACTAAGAACAATCTTTTTGTTGAGATGCTTCTTTTGTTATGTATTGATTTACTCAAGTATAATTACAAAGAATGCTCAATATACAGTGAGCAAAAAACAAAGAGAAAAAGAAAGAATGGTCAAAGAAATTTTGTTTGTCAGAAAATCAAAAAAATGTTGTGTTATTTAAAAATTCACTTGCAGACGTAATCGCTCGGCTGCCTTTAAAAACAATTAAGGAAAATGCAATACGACAGTATTTTAAATTTTCCCACCTTTGTTCACATGTACACAAAACCAAGTCCATAAAGAAATGTTTTTTGTAGTTTGGTGTGAATCATCAACATTTTTGCTGGACCTCACTAAAGGCCTCTTCTTAGCAGCTGTTTGTCCCACCATAGATCTGTACCCACACAGATGTGTACACATCTGTTTTCATATTACAGTTGATGATATGGACATGGACACATTCCACACATGTTCACTGTGAAACACGTGGTGGCACCGGACTGCAGCAACAATGTGAAAAAAGGAAAAGAACGACATTGTTCGTTGAAGAAATAAATGCTACATGGCTTCAGTTTACTATCACATGCACAGTCAGTGCACCACAGCTGCAGTGATCTGTGCAGCCACAAATGTTTGGGGTGCACACAGATGTTTGTAGATACTCCATTCTGACCGTGACATATAAACATAGACAGGCAGAAGCAGGAAGTACGAGCTGACCTTAACACACCTTTTGTTGACGAGTGCAATATTTCCCGTCATTTTCATTCTATTTCAATAAACATCGTCAACGCAGGTTCACATAACTTGGAACAGATTTAAAAACCATGATATAATTGAAAACTGTACTTACATCTGCAACTCCGGCTTCCAAGATGGTGAGCTTGGCCTCCTTCTCCAGATCCACTTTCTGCTGAACTATAGTAAGAAAAGAACAGAGAAAACGCAATCATGAACAAACTGAAGAATGCTAAATACAAATACCTGCAGAAGATAATGTGATAAACACACAGTCTCTAATGAAAACTCACTTTTGTTGTAGCAAACATAAGAGATTATTAGCAGAAAAACTGCAATAATGATACATCAAGAGTCCACGATATCTTGTACTGGTGTTCACAGCAGTATGTAAGTATAATATATCAGTGTGGTAACCTTTTATCAGTTCTTCTCACCTAATTCCTTTAAACATACAACATATACAGTATTGAGTATACTGTACAGCAAGTATACTCAATACTCTACAGATTCTTATTCATTCAGTAAATGTAAATTTAGTCTATTCGGTGAAATGAACAGATGACTAAACACCCTGAATCTAAAATTTAGCTTCATCTTTAGTCAAACAAACATTTCATTGTGTTGGAAAAAAGTAGGTATGAGGACTTCGTAGTCCACATTAAAGCTAAGGAGAAAGCTAAACACCCCCAGTATGTCAAAGTTTGTGATTATTTAAGGAAAGGTCTTGACAGCTGTGATAAAACCTGGATTAGACATTTCATGTGCCGAGGAGGATTAATGGTGATTATCAGCTATTTTCTTGTTTTACTTTAAAACAAATGACACTCAGTCTATGCACTTTATGTTTAGTACTAATTTGTAAATGTTAGCATGCAAAACAATGGGGACTGTGCTAAAAATGACTTACTAAAGAAAGTCATTGTACCATTGTAGGCATTGTCATTGATGGCTTTTACATGCACTTAAGTAGCCAGCTTACAGTCAGCTTTTTTCAAGAAGCTGATTGCTTAACTGTCATGGAAACAGGAAACCTGGTTTCTGTAGCAGATTAGAGAAAGTTGACTTCTGGAGAAAGACTTCATATTGACTTTTTCAGGACTGAAGGGAAGTAAAGGCTTAGAGAGAGTTGTGAACGTGTGTAATTGGGATTGTCATGCACTTCTGACACACTCAATACCAGGTTATGTTGTGGAACATTTTCAGATACGATGAGAAAATCATCAAAATCAGTTAGTGAAGCGTCATACTGGCTGAGACACTAAGTGGGATATATAGTTTTATTTAAAGCTTTGGTTAAAGTTCAGTAAGGACGATATGGTCTCCCACATTTTCAGCTATTTCATCATCCTACAATATTTCCATGTCCATCTCACTACCCCCATCCTTTACACATACACTTTAATTTATCCTTTACAGTTGAGCACCTCCTCTATACTAATTTTTGTATTTCAGTAAACGGGTGATGGACGGATTGTGGTGACATCGTTGAGGTTATATTGCTAACGTTTACTAAATTTGGCAAACGACACCTCCACAGGGCTTTGCAATAAATTCTATTGTTCCAGAACCAAATGAGCTATTACTGTAGCATATCTTCACTTTATGAAATATGAATTTTTAAGCTGACCTTCCACCAGGCAAATAATACAACAAATTTCCACACAAATAGAATTAAACCCTGCATACAGCTCCTTTTTTTCACCGTCTTAAAGGGAAACAAATGGAGGGCTACAATTGAAATTCACAGCGGAGCACATATTAAAGCCAGAACAAAATGTTATGAAAAAAATAAAGGATACATAATTACATTCACTTTGCTTTGCATCTGAATACACCGGTGGTGAGACAGAGAGCGAGGCTCCTTTGTTGACACACCAGGCAGATGAAGGATATGCAAATAGCGAGCTTTGACTCTGCCATAGTCCTCCAAATTCACCAACAGCTTTTCCACATATCTTTCACTCTGTCAGGGCATAATTTGCCAGTAATTTTAGGCCATGTGCCGCATAACTGCCGACCTTGACCTTAAACCTTAATGTCTAAATAAGTAGCCTTTTACAATGTCAGAAGTCACATTAGTCACCAGTGTGCACAGTAATAATCTTTTAGCTCTTATTCTCTAGAATACCTAAAAATAATGACTCTTAGGCCCGAGATTTAAGCCAGAGATTTAAGTGTGCACATGTTGATTTTTGTGTGACAGCCTCTAAGTATTATTTGATGGTAGGAATTCTTTTAGTATGGAAAGTAGACCCATCTAAGGTTCCTTATTCTGTAATAAAACCACAATGAAATGTTAGTGTAGGGGCTGACTGGTCCCATTCCAGGCCCCAGACAGAGAGACATATGAACACCTTGTCTTCGTTAGTGAGTGGGCCATCATGTCTTCATAGTGCTGTCAAAGGCCAGCGACTACAAGCTCAGCTCCCTTCAGTGAGATATAGAAGCTGAAGTGGCAGAATGAGTTTGTCAGGGTTGCCTCTGCTGTTCACTGAGGAGCACCTGAATGGACTTCTGGTTCACTGTTACACGTCTAATGTCAGCACACTGACCTTTCCGATCACTTGTCAAAGGTTTATTTAGGAATGATTCAGCCCAGATAGAGAACAGGAGCTGCTGTACCTCTGGACGTTCCATTAATTAATTAATTAATTAATCTTACAAATGCTAAAGGGTGCTGCTAGAGTTAACATTGAACACCCTTGCAGGTAAAACAAGCTGGGATATACCATTTTACCAGACAAATTGTTTTTGCTCCTCAGAGTAAAATCAGTGATTCAGTGGAACAGAACATCGCCTGTTTGACAGTCTGGCCTAGAGAACATAAAGGACTGTACATGGGATTTTACACTGAGATGTTCTAAGTAGGCAGTAAATACTGTCAAAGTAAACACTGAATGCAGCTTATCAGAAGAAAAAAACTGACACTAGCCAAACTTCTGGCAGATCACATCCCACCGCTGAGTGCGGCTCACAGAGCAGCTACACCTGCCACCCGCTTTTCAAAAAAAAGGGCAAAAGATATTTTAAGCTGGTTTCATGCTGCTGGTCAAATACCGCAGACCGATCTAATTTTCTTTGTTTTTTCCCCCCACAGATATCACATCTCGATGTGAAAAGTTTCATTTTGAGAGAAATAAGGTTGTTTGATCAGAAGTTTGTTTTGTAGCCTCACCAGCCATAAGCTCTGTCCTGTTCCAGTAAATAATGTTATTGCAGTTTTAACCTGCTTTCATTTTACAGATACAATCTGTTGTGTTTGTTTCGATCTGATGCCGTCAGATCCAGACATTCTGTCGGTGCCGTTCCTTTGAAACTGCAGGTATTGCCACTTACTTTCAAACAATGGTTCTTGTGGTGCCGATGCACCGATTTACCCAAAAAATTTGAAAGGATTAAATAGGTTCAAATGAAATACTGACAGAGGCTAACCTAAACACAATTTTTGGACCAGACTTTGTCGCCTTACGTGCCTTTGGTAATTGGTAAGGAAAAATCTATTTAAGTTGCATCTGCAGGAAAGCCGAATTGACAGGCTCACACACCCATACTCAACACACAGAAACACCTACACACACACAAATCTTTAATTCCTGATACAGAATCAAAGCAATGAGCCTGATACACCCAAACACAAACAAACATGAAAGTGCTTAGCATTTTCATTGGGAGAGAATCAGAAAACTCTGCAGCAACATGGGAGCCTGTCTGGTTCCCCAGAGTGACTTGCCACATGGCCAACGAGCGTGACTACATCACAGGCGGCAAGCTCCCTCTAATTAGCCGACAAGTCTTTGGACCTCCCAACACCGTGGCACTGCGGCCTTTACGAAATATAGCCAAGAGCTATCCGAACCATCCATTCCTCTCCTCTCCTGCAGACTACAAATGAGTCCAAGTTGGATGAGAGCACTGCTCATGAACAGGAAAGCTGAGGTGCCTCATTTGTACCCCAGCAAGCTTTCTCTCCGAAGCCCAAATTGGATCCATTTTTAAGAAGCTGCAATGGGCTGGATGTCGTGTCAGACCAAAAGGCGACTTTTCTTTTAGCCTGTCTGGCAGCGCAGTGTGAAAATAAGCTGTAATGTGACAAAATGGGAATGAAGCAGCGATGGACTGCAGACTGAGAGCGAACTGAAGGCAAATGATCTATACTCTGATTATTCTCCTTTACCATTTCGAGAATATTCCATCTTCCATTGTAGCTCTCAGATACATTTGGACTCCAGGGAAAAAAATTGGGCCTGAAGGAAATAACGAGAACCAAATCTCATTTCTACAAAAAGGGGCCCCTTTATTTTCCCTCCAAAACACATGGAGGCGCTTCATTTGTCACCCGAGCCACCCCTGTCCTGAATTTTGCTTTATGTTAACTCAATGTATCTGAGGCGCCTAGAGGGAAACACAGCAAGTGCCAGGGATTCAGAAATGCTTCATTTTTCACTGTTGACAAAAGGGAAAGGTCCAGGCTGGCTCCAAGAGTCCTGGACTAACAGAATAGATGCTTCTGCACTGAGGGGTTGTTATTTCTACCACCAACCACCCCCTCCCATGCATCCATACCACTCACTCACCTTCCCGGGTACATTTCGTGAGCCGTATAATGAGAAGAAAACAACAGCGATCTTTCAAAACCAAAGGCAGGGAGAGCAGCGCAGCGCCATCGCTGCGGTGACACAGTACAGGATATAATCACATTAGTTGATCTTGAGAGTGTCAATCCCTGGGCAAATTAATACATATCACTGGCTATTTTTGTATCTCTGTCCCTGCTAGATCTGGTCCAATGCTCACATAATGTCTTAAAGACAATAAAAATATGTGGCAGCTAATAAAGAGAGCTGAAAAATAAATACTGTAGATAAATAAAAAAGCTAAATGGAAAACTAGATATATTAGAGATCACAAAGTCAAGAGAATTGAGACGATCTGTTTCAGCAGGTACCTGAAGAGTTTTGCTCTTAAAGTGTGTGCACCATTTCAAATACACTTGGAAACATGTGACAAGCAAATGTGTTAACCGCATTTTCAAAGCTAGTTATACATATGATATCATTGGTGTCATCGCTGTAGCTTTGTTAGAATTTAGTGACTTAAAAGCCAAAGTGTCATTAATGAAGTCATGGCAACATTTTCTGTAATAAAGCAGCCGTTTCCCTCCCTCAACTATACTTCTTATATTTTCTACATGAAATCTCATAATCAACGTCACAAATATTTCTGCCAAAAGACATTTGACCATCGTTTTTTCCATCAGATATGGTTTCACTCTCAGTTGCATTAATTTGATTTCTGATATCAACTTTTCAGCCTTCAATCTGTTCACTGTTGATCCCCCGACGACCCCCCCCACCCCGGGGGGTTAATGCCTGCAGTAATCTAGGATGCAGTGTTAACCAGCAGAAATGGCTTGGGTTCTGTGTGTGTGTGTGTGTGTGTGGCTCCATGAAGACAATGCCATGTGTAATTAAATTCAAAAGCAGGGGGTCGAAATGGCATCCAGGGCCACCTGGGGGACAGGAGACCATTAAGGGAGGGAGAAAGAAACAGAGAGAGAAGAGAGAGCTGTGAAGAGAGAAAAGAGGAGGAGAGAGGGTGACAGACAACTGGGTGAGACTATATCATAAGTGGGGGGAAGAAAGAAAGAAGAAGCTGGATAAAAGAGATGGTGGATGAAGAAAGAAAAGACAAATGGAAAAAGATGGAGAGGACATGAAACAGCAGAGAATATGACAAACAGCGGCGGAAACATGTTTCTGGTCACATGTCAAAGGAGCTGCAGCAGTTTAATGTTCTGTACAACATGATTATAACCTTAAATAATAGATTGATTATCCTAAATGTTCTAGTTTATCACTTCAAACAACAAACAAGATAGAGAATTAAAATGTGGTCAGGTGAGTATGGAGGAGTGAAGAGTGATGTGGCACAAACGCAAACTTATTATCAAAGGAAATTCAACAGACGTGACAATGTGACAAATGTGATACGACGTCCAATTCGGTAATTGAGAAATCTTGTCCTTCTGACGGTCCGTCTCTTTAGACGTTTGGTGTTCTTGCACAAATGGAGGCAGGTCACTTCTGTACAGTATAAAGCAGGGGTCCTTCAAAGCACAGCAACTAAAACCTGCGTCAGAAACGGAAACCTGACTGTTGTCTTAAGACACTTTTCAACCTTAAGAATTCTTTACAATGCTGTGAAATCTATGTATTCTTCTCTTAAAACAGAAAGAAATAAAGTGTTTATGACTATTTTACATTTCACAACAGGACAATTATTTTCAGAGGAGAAAGAAAAACTTCCGATCCTCCAACCACTGTGCTTTTAGCTCTGGGTTGGCCTCCTCACGTCTAACTTCTAACATCTTCTTTGATATTGTATTTTAACAATTTTCACACAGAATCAGCTCAGATTTTTTCCCTACAGTATAATTATGTTATATACCAGGTGAGTGAGTTAACTTTATCAACAGGGGATGTTTGGTTGTACTCAGGCATTAACCAGTTCCAGTTACACAACAGCCGTAATGTGTTTGTTTGGCTTGGTATGAACTGCTTTAATTGATGACATTTAGCTCTTTGCCTCTGCTCGGTTTGATTCATGCACACTTTGAAAGGCAGGTATTAAACACCTCTATTAGTTTACATAAACAATTCATTAAACTGATATGACACCGGGGACCCCAGCGGGAAAACATACCCCAACCACCCACAACAATTAATGACCCTGCACTGCCGCCTCACTGCACTGAGACAGGAAGCCATATCCCAATAACAAGCGTTCATTAGCAAATCACTGCTCACACTTTAAAGTACAAACACACATTTACTGCGGTGTTCGTGATTGTCAACATATCTGATGCACTTCATTTCCCACTGGGGCAGCTGGGAAGGATTTTCCTCCTGACAGGGAATACGAACTAATATTCCCCAAGTAAAGGTGACCTTTGAGATATTGAGTCTTGAGTCATAAAACCAAATACTCCACAAATGGAACTGACCTCCTCTATGCAGGGAGGGAATAAAACCGTATTCTGGCTACAAAAGTGTGAAGACAAACTGGATTTGTTCAGCAGTTGCTTCCACCACTTCCCTCTCCTGCTCTGATTCCTGTCACTCCTTCCTTTGCTTCCAAATCACTATTCCAAGTCCTTTCCCTCGTTCTTCCTTGTGTGTTTGGTTTTTCATTTCACTGTTTTCTCCATCAGCACATTTCTGTCCTTGTTGCATTTTTGTCCACCTCTGCTTCCAGTTAAGGCTGGATATCAAACTCTGACGGTGACGTAGAGCAAATCATTTGACTGACAGTCAAACCTACTTGTTGTATAATCAGATACCTTCCAAAAAAACTATCCAACATTGTTACCACGAGTTATTTTTACAAACATCTCACAGCTTCTCTTCCTCCCATTGCTCTTCTTTGCCCTTTCTCCTCTATTCTTCTCTTCACATTCCCCCCATCTTCCATTCGTCACTTCTCCCCTTAGCACCTACCAACACATGCTCCTCCCTCTCTGCGTTACCTTATTTTTCTTCTCTCCTGCCTGCGTCTTCTCCATCAATCATTCCTGATGTCTCTACCTTCCCCTCTCCGCTTCTCCCTTCACGTCTCTTCTCCTCCCTTTTCTCTCCCTTCTATCCTCTTGCCACTTCTTTTCTTATCCTTGTCCCTCCCACTCCAACATCCCACCACCGCAGAGTGTTGGCGGGGTGTGTTTATAGGTCTGATTAGTGGCAGGTGACGACTGCTTAGAGCTCCCGGAGATATAAGGCTGCTAAAATCAGGGACACCATCTATCAAACCTCCCACAGTTGAGTCAAGAGTTATCCAGCTGAGAAGTGAGGGAAAGGTAACATCTCTCTTCAAACACAGGAGGAACTCTGACACGTACTGGATTTTCTTTTTTCTGTAAATACTGCTCAGTGTCAGAGGTGGGAGTTTACGGCATCTGAACAATTCAGATCGGGTTAAGCGCTGACTGACAATTGACTTAAATGTCTTATTGCAATTAAGAAACCTTAATAATAAAAAAATAATAGTTACGTTTTCTGAGTGTCTTCACTTGTTTCTTTCATGGAGTTTGTGTACATGCCTTTTTATGTCCTGATTGTCTGACGCTAATATTTGATCCTTACTTGTGGGTATATTATTGCTTCCAAGTGCCAGACCAAAGAGAACCAAAGGGAAATAGCTTCAGGCTTAAAAAGTTTCCATGTATGTTTTCCTGTTTCCTCCCCACATTGTGACATTTGGGTTTCATCAACCTGAATTGAATCCGACTACAGCTGCTGTGCTATCTGAAGATCAAAACAACCAACCTTTAACAGCCACCTTTCAGTGTACAGGGAGTGAATATTTGATTTTACAAAGGTTTTCAGTAGAGTATAACTGTAAGCCTTGTTCTGTCCAAAGAAGCTGCTGAGACCAAGTAGCAGAAGTAATCAAAGAAATAATAAAGAAACAGGACTCAAAGTGCCGATGTCGGGAAATGTAGCATTGTCGCAGGCTACGATTCCTTTGTTAAATCTCAATTCAAAGTGAGTGAGCAGGCTGCCACAGGGTATGGTGACATGGCTCTGTATCACACTGAGAGAAGCGATGCATATGACTGTCCAGAACATGTTAGCATGCCAAAATACAACCAAGTTATTTTAGAAATGTGTCATGTTCCAGTCCTGTCTCCTAAACATTGTGCAACTAAACTGCAACTGTGATTGTGTTTTTCCAGCAAACATACTCAGAACATATGTTCAGATGAATGTACTTAGCGTTGGGAACTGAAACTCTAACTTTGAGCCAAATCCAAAAGGAAAGTACCAGCTACTTGTAGCACAGACCCCAACTTCAGTGCTGCTTATCAGTTCCAAAACACACAACCGGTGCTGTGCATGTGCATTTGATTAGAGATGAGGTAACATCCATGGCCAATGTTAAGTTTTTGTCATGTAGGTACGTTAGGCAAGGTAGAAAAAATAAATGATGATGGTAGGGTTTTCTTCTGTTGCCTGTTTACCAGGAGGCTTTAGCAGACACATCTTCACTGAATTAATGAAATCTATCAATAATATTCAAACACTCCGCAACCCTCCGTACCTGACATGATACAAAGATTAAGGGCTACACAGTGAGATAGTGAGAAAGAGGAGGTTGCAGTGGATATGGGACTGTTGAACTTGGACTCCAGAGTCCCATGTGTAGTTTGGTTTAGGCAAGAAAAGCCCTTTGGTAAAAAATACGTGTGACGTCTTCTAACCTCAACCAAGTACTGTGTCTGAACACAACCATAAACAAAATAATTTTTTGTTTCCATTCACAAATTAATTTATCAATTAATATAACAGTTAAACTAAGCGTCAAATATAGCGTCATACTGTAATGATGCTATTTTTCCTTCTAATAGGGTATTGAATAACAATCTAAGTTAATATCATGAAGAGAAATGATCTTCCAGCGGCTCAGTGACAGTCAGAGGTGATACTGCTGAGTGAGAGCAAGAAGATAAGGCAGCAGGGGAAGAAGGAGAAGAAAAGCCCTACTTACTGCTCTTGACAGAAAAATTGACATGGAAAGCCAACACTTAACGCCACCCTCCTCCATCACTCCCCCCGTCGATGTCGCTATGCTGTCTCACTCCTCTCCCCCCCTCTCTGATTGATGACCTTTACAGTACACATGACTCATCTTCTAGGCCGACTGGGCGAGATAGCATGTTATAGAGTGAGAGAGCCGACAGAGGTGCTGCTGTCCTCAGCCACTTACTTTCCTACAACATCTGATCTGCAGGTAGAACACGGCCGTTGTGGGTATGGGACACACTCGCGTGGTAAAACTGTGGCTGCACTGGAGCAACCATTTGTGAATTCTGTTATTTTCTTAGGCACATTTAATCACTGAAATGTTGGTGGTCACATTTACACCCCCCACTGGGACGGACGTCACCATTAGGTAACGTAAGCATTCACCTGGGCCCCAGCAGCAACATCTGCACTAAAATGTTTTGATACAATGCATAGCAAAGGTTTCAAATGCATATGATCAGAAAGGTAAAAAAAGCACTTAATTTACACCCTCCCCCGCATATTACAGGTTAATGGATTACTGCATGAGTAGATGTGCCACTGTGTCTGTGCACAGTACACATAAAAAACTGGCCACTATCAAGTGTTCAAGCTTTGACTGTAATGCAGAGTCTGAACAGCAGAATCAAACATGAAATGGAAATATCTCAGTGGTAATCCTCACGGGGGGAAGGCAAAGAGTAGGCAAGTAGCATCTATGGCCTTCAGAAACACATAACAGCACAGACAAAAGGAGAAGCTGCACATAATATTTCTATATAAACTGTATTATCAGATGTTTGCACTGAGAAACTATATTATCCACATATTTATCTGCCTTTCAAATATAGAAAACGTGAGCAAAAATTAATTCTGAAAAGATAGATGAGAAGTTATTTCAAGTAAGAATATTCCTCCACCACAGCTGAACAACAGATAGGTTTGTCTTAAATACAGAGGAACTTTGGAAAACACTGATTTAATTTAGCTTACTATGACTGTTTCATGCAAGTCTTTGAAGAAGACTTAAAGTGCATTTAACCTAAGCTGTCTGCTGTGAGCCTCACGTTCAAAGTGTAGTCGACACCAGGGGTGAAAACTTTCACTGACACTGCAGAGACTTTTAGCAATCAAGACGCGTTTTGTCTTAGGTCCAGCGTAAAAAATCCCCAAAATCCCTTTACTCTTGCATGGTGTCATCGAGTTCAGACAATTCAAATCCGAGTTCGGTATCGTCTAATCTACAGTATCTGACACGTCTTGTGCTTCTGTGCTTTCAGGTGTGATTAAGCTCTAAGACAAATATTATTGCCTCATCCACCTCTATTAATTTGGTGGTTGGAATTTTTACCTCAGCTATGATCACACCTTGATTTTGCACATTTCGCTCTGCTGAGCTATCTTCAGATCGCCCATAAAGCATGTCAGTGCCAGGTTTAGAGGATATTTATGATGCACGCTGTTCTCGAGTGACAACTGGCAGTCGGATCACCTTATAAACGTGTCCAAACTATAGAAAACTGTGCCAATACACATTATTGGCACTTTAAAGTTAAACCAAACTCAACTTTTAATGCCAGTTTCCCCAGACATCTTGTGCTAATAATACAAGACAACATTTTTACCTGCTCCTATTGATTCCAAGTTTTCTCCCCTTTTGTTCTTTTAGGCTGTTAATGTGTGAATAATGTGAAGTGCCTTGAAAGGGTTGACAGCTGGTTCTAGTGTCTGTGCGTCAGTGAGTCTCTACATTGAATCTAACAGTTGTTAGGGTGAAATAAAATCATCTGCCATATACAGCACTATATGTGCTCTAAATCAGCACTTCAGAGCACTTCACTGGGTTATTTGATGGGATCTTTTCCATTTTGAGAACCCTCTTTCTGCTTCTGCGTAGGCATGTATGCGCGTCAGCTGTTTGACAATGTGCTTTTGCTAAGACTAATGACTACTTTGGATAAGCTGAAACACTAAATTACAGAAAAAGATAAACAGAACATTGTAAAGAACATACATTTTTGGAACCAACCATGATGCAAAAGGCGCCAATATTTACTAGTGAAATAGAAGAAAATGCTTTAGCAGATCTGGCTGTGATTTTTCCTTTTAAATGGAGCATTGTCCTAACTGGATTTTTTCTTTTTAATGCTCACACACGCATCTATGTGTGTGTTTGTGTTTTCATTCCCATGCAGCCTGCTGGCATCGCGCTGCAGACAAGGCCAGGTGGCTTGGCAGTCAGGCAACAGGGGCTCTCATGGGGGGGGACCATGCAGGCTTCTTTCAGCTGAAATTCAACTTAGAGGAAATATCCTCCATTATCACTGTAGGGCGGACAAGCAGTCCAAATACTAGAGGAGAAAACCTTGAGCTTACAATTGTCTTCCCCGTCTCCTCATCGCGCCTGTACGAGCGCATTTATGTGCATTTTTGTATTTATTTGTGAGACCGTTGATGCTCGAGGTTGTTCATCTTACACACAGTGTGGCTGCTTCTGGTGGATGTGTGTTGACTGGAAGCTGTGACAAAATAGTGTTGCTTCTGTGCTGCATATTTGTATTGATAAAATATGCAGCAGAGCTGACCCTGGCATAACACAGAGGAAATATAAAGTAACACTTAGAAGCTGGGCTAATTTTCTATCCTCTTTTTATCAAACGTCTGAATTCAACTTCAAAATAGGGTAAGATAGCAAAAAAAAATATCCAGCATGGGTAGATTTGTGAGTATTGAGGTTCATAGTATTTGGAAATCAAGACTGACAGGCAGACTGATGTGGCATCAGCAGTAAAGGTTGTGCTGTCCCCAACAGCTGTGGTGAAGAAGGAGTTGAGCCAGTAACACTCACCTGCAACCATGAGCTCTGGGTAGAGAATTAGAATACGTTTGCAAATAGAAGCAGCAGATATAAGTTTCCTCATTAAGGTGGCCGGGCTCAGCTTTATATGGAGTTCGTACATCCAGAGAGATGTCTGTAAGAGCTACTCGAAGTAGTCCAGGTGTCTGACTAGGCTGCCTCCTGGGTGACTTCCATTGGAGGTTTTTCAGGCACGTCCAACCAGTGGGAGATGATGTGTTCACCCAGAACATGCTGGAGAAGTTACACTCCTCATCTGGCTTTGTGATGCAGTGGGATCTCCCTTGGAGGGGCTGGGAAAGGTTGCTGGGGAACAGGATGGCAGGACGGCCATGACTAGCCTGCTACCACCGCCACCTGACTGAGCATCAGATAATGGATGAATGCATGGATGCTGCCGTTACGCTGCCCAGTTTATTCATGCATCTTTTTATTAACCAGACAGTCACATTGCCTGAAAATGCAACATGATTTTAAAAAAGTAGGATAGAAATGACTTGTAACTCCTATGAAGATATCTCCTGCCGACAGCCCGACTTTCACTACGATGGCCACATCAGACAAAGCAGCAGAGCGCGCACATCCTGGTATCAACATACCTGGGGGCACAGTAGCCTGATGGGTAAATCCACGATAAGAGAGCCTTTCACATCAAGACGATCATTAGATAAGCCATCTTGTCCCACTGCTCCTAATTATAATCTAGGCGGAAAAAAATCTGTTATAGTGATAAATTCTGGGGAGTGACAGCGACACCTGGAATTTGACAAGCTAGCAAAGCTTTATTGAAAGAAAAGAAAAAAAAGAAAAAAAGTGGATGGAGGCTTAAAAAAAAAGCGTTTTTTTGCTGCCCCAAGTGCTACTGATACCAACATTAATTACAATAATATTAGCAACAGCAGCAATAATGAGAGGACGGCTCTGCTTTAGAGAAACGCCAGATTACTTTAAGCAGGAAAATGCAAAGGAAAACGGGAGGGCGACTGAGCTCTGGTGGTCTCCCTCAGGAGCCCAAGTGATGGAGTTTAGATTGTAAATAAAGGGACACCTCCGGCATTAAAAAAAAATGCTGCTACAGTCAGCTCATGGCAGACATGAAAAAAAAAAAGAATCTGAGAAGTGACGGGTGAGTTAACTGGCATTAAGCTGCCAGCGCCCACTCAGATGCTATATCTGTGGGACAGATTCTACGGATAAGAGAGATATTCCTCCTCCCTGGAGCATACAGTGTATTGAAGGCCTGACTTTTACCTGCAGGGCCAAGCAATTTAAGGCACTGAGCATCAACAACAGGTAAAGTATGAAGGAGTTTGCCATCATTAAAACCTTTTCTATCTTGAAGGAAGATAGAGAAGCAGGTAGGGCCATCACGCTTTTACAGTGCACAGAAGGATTTAAAGAAAAGGGGATTTCTTGCCAAGCAAAGAAAAGGGGATTTAAAGGAAGCAGAGAACTCTACGGTACTTTAAATGCCCCCCAAAACAGACAGGCAGGGCGCATAAATGTACGTATTGTAAAGGTGCATTTAGACAGAGAAAGCAAGACGTGTAACTGGAAACAAAAGGCGTTTTCACACCTTACCTTCAGTTCATTAGTTGTTGTAAACTTGTACCTTTTTTTTTTTTTTTGGTTCAGTTTCTCCAAACACAGGAAGAAGAACTTTGTTGTGGACATCTTTCTGGAATGTGGGATAATTACATGATGCATGTTGACGCAGGTTACTCGTCCCCCAGGTGATTGTGGAAGTAATTTCACTGATAAACGATCAGTGAGCCTCATGTCCACGATTAATCTGCAGCAGGTTTTAGGTGTACATGTAGTGAATATATAGAATAATAATAGAATGAATAGTGAATAAAGTCAAGAACACCCCAACAGTCAGGTTCACACTAAAGGTTCTTTCATTTTCAACTATCCTTACAGCACACGGTGAGTTTCAGGTTCTCGTGTCAGTATGGTAACACTGAGTAATTTATAGTATTCACCAAAACTCATTTCAGAGGAGGAGACGCCAAGTTCAGCTTCTACACCCACAGCTACAACGAGTTAGGCTGTAGCCCATGTCTGAGTTCACCTGGTTAACTATATTTATAAGGTCACACAGTTACATCTGAGTCAGAGCGTTAAAAAAGAAGCAGGACGAGCTGAAGAAAAGCAGCAGCAATAACACCGCTGAATAATAAAAGTTAAAACATTCGTTTAGTAGACTAATGTATTAACTAACAATTTGAATTTATAGATTTTATAAAGAAAAAGACTAAAATATATTTTGAACTTTAAACTGAAATAAAATTTAAATATAAAAAAGAATATATATTAATTACTACCAAATAAAACGACTACACTTTAATTATTAATAATAAATGAATACTAATTCACTGAAAACTTCAACTGAACATTCATTTGTGATGACATCTTGATGTCTTCTTAACAGGGGAGCGCGTGGGGTCATTTGTTAGAACAACATGAATGTCCACACGTCCAGGCTGAAGAGAACTGCAGGTGAAAATACAACACATGGGTTAAAATAAACAAATGTATGTCACTGGAGATGTTTTCCAGTGGTCCTGCAAAAAGGTGCAAATGATTCAGGAGTGACTGTTGAGGCCCGTTGTGATTAACCGTGGTCATTAATGAGGTTTAAATAGTGAGTGTGCTGCTTAAGATACTTCCATTGTTCAATCCATCTCCCAGATTTATTCCAATGATGTGAAGTATTTCTGTCCATCAATAATCACAGTTGTCTAAATCCCATCGCTGACATGTGTTGTGTGGATGTGAAGGAGGTTTATTTTGGAGGAACTACTGTATGTGAGCATGTTTCTGTCTCTCTCTCTGCGACTGCTGCTGCTTTTTCAGAGCAGGCTGCTGTTTGATTCCTGAGAAGCTTCTGGTTTCAATCTGCCCTTCGGCGAGCAAGTTCTCTTATGTGATCTGACACCGAGCTGTGTGCATGAGGTCTGCTGTCTCTCTCTCACACACACCAACACCACAGCCAGAAAGAAACACACATCAACAACAACACATCAACACCCACTGATAGTAACACATGTAATACACACAACAAAAAGGATGTTACAGCACTTTCCTGAGCTATAACATGATATCACAGGTATCTGTTAAATATTAAAATGTCAAAATAAAAAAGTCATGTTACAGTAATATTTAATTCTTATTTTGATGTTCTGATCCGTCTCATCAATCTAATCAGATCATTTCTAATCTCTGGTATCAGCATAGTTTCCATCAGATACACTGTTGGGTTATTTGTGCTTAAACATCACACACACACACACACAGACACACACACACACACACACACACACACACACACACACACCGACAACTCGGTGTGAACAGAAAACAAATCGTCTTTCCACGGTTGTCACGTTTCTGAAGGTCGGAGTTTGACGGGGACCGTTAGTGAAGGTGAGTAAAGGATAAAAAGCAAAACCACATCGTGGTCACGCTGCCCGAGGCTTCAAAGAAATCTTGTGGTACTTATTTAAGAGTGCACGTACTGCGCTTTCTGGTGCACTGAGGGATGATTAAAGACCTCTTATTTTCAGCTTAAAAGAACTGAATCAATAGTTTTGAATCATGAAACATGTTTCTAAGCTGAATCTGATGGTCTGACTTTGTAGCAGTGTTGCTGTGTTTCCACACATCAGCAGTGACAAAGGAAATGGATTTCTATACTCTGAAACGTGGACTGTTAATCATTTTAGATTTTGAATATTAAATCAGCGGTGCCTCTCTCCTCCATCTTTTTCCTGCATCAGATTACTGTGATTGCCTTGTGATTTTCTCTGTGTGGATTCTCTTCATGTGCACGTGAAGGACAGAGAGAGGGATCAGGTCTGAAAGTCGGACACAGACCTGGAACCCAAGGTGACCTCATTACCAACATTTGTTCCGCTTGTCGCTGCAAATCACACACTGTGTCCGTCAAGATCCAGCAAACACCGTGCAGCTGCGGTGGCCGGTAACCCGCCCATCCCATGTGGCAGGGGAGTGTAGAGCTGATGCCTCCTGATCTGTGAACCCGGAGAAAATCGGCAATATTGGATTCACGTTTAGACATACTCCGAGAAAATCTGACGAGGACGGAAAACGCAAAACGTGTCCCAGAGACTGACCTCATTTAACGGGTTTGATCTCTGGGCATTAAAGAGAAGTTCATGCAGCATGTGGGCAGTTCCTTCCCGACCTTGTGACCTCGAAAACGTCTGCTGGGCAGAAAATCGATGTGACCTGTGCAACAACTTGCTGACAGTTTACGATTGTATCTGGGCGTCTCAGTAGTGTCATCAGTGTCAGCATGACATCATCTGCAACTGGACGACACCTCAGCACAGTAACTACATTTTCTACATGTCAACAAGGCCAGTGGCTGGTGTTTTTTTGCAGATTCTGCTCTAAGTTAAGCCCCTGGAGAAAGGTCCCCTCCTTAGAAGAAACAAATGATAACCAAGTTGGTGGGAGGGGCATGTAAACGTCAGGTAACAGTTTCCTCATCAATAAATCATGGTTTTCACAGTTTTTGTGTATAAAAGCCAAATGACGTATTTGTCATTTTAACTTTTGTTAACTGGTGGACAGATCTGCCTTGGCAGATATGGCCCCACGCCAGCTGACAGTGGCACTAGTGTGTGTGTGTGTGTGTGTGTGTGTGTGTGTGTGTGTGTGTGTGTGTGTGTGTGTGTGTGTGTGTGTGTATCAGGAAGCAGCTGGTAGTCAGGGTTGCAGTGGCCTGGCTGCACATCTGGAGGAATGTGGGTTCAGAGGCAGATCCAACAGTCTCACATGCTCACCTACGCCACCTAATATAATGAAATATTACTCTTTAAAATATGCTGTAAAACAATGTGAGTCGAAGGTGAAGTTCCTATCACAATTACAGCTTTTTAGACTGAGTCACCCACCTACATATTCACCTGTTCAATCCATCAGTCAGTCCGTTATATTTTTGATTTCTATTAGATTCCTGAACATAGTTTGTCATTAACTCAGGTAAATTCTAGTTCTTGCAGCGTGTCCGTTGCTCAGACCCCCGTTCGGTAAAACACACCACCCTGACTGGCTGATCAGATCAGCAAAGGAAAGAACCCGTCTGTAGTGAGAGAGAGTGGTGCAGTAACCTGCAGTCACAGGTCTTCTTCTGCTTCCCTTCTTTGAATGACAGACATTAAGAAAAGTGTCCAGGCGGTGCTACTGCACCTTTGTAGTTACTGTTCATTTCACTACTCTTTTTTATCTCCTGAAACAGACAATTCTCATTCCCAGAGTAGAAAAGAATGAAGTCTCACTGACACTAAAATTCCTTGTTACGTCTGTAAGAGATGCTCAGGAATCCACTACAGTTAACCAGGTAGCATCACTATTTGACTATTTACCTAATGATGTAGTATATGAAGCCAGAAGTCCAAACAGGGAGGGGAACTGTTATTAACCATGGCTTCAAAGAGTGCCACTCCTGGGGGGTCAAATAGTGAGGCATCGACATGAGACGCCAAAGGACTAAATGTGTGTATATCTGGCCATGTGGGAAGTGTCTTGAGAATTCTACCACCTTTGACCTCAATATCAAAACGCACTTTTCAGTACAGCTGCACATTCGTACAGCGAAGCTGAAAAGACAGTAACCAGCAAACCATCTCCACCAGAGCGCCTAACAAGAGAAATCCAACGGACAGAGCCCATGCCATCTGGTTTACTGGTTTATTCATGTATCATCATCACAGTGATACCAGAAACCTCAAATAAAACTGGAAGCTCTGATCAATTATTATTGATAGGGTGGAAATAAGGTTCCATATATTAACAGTAGAAACTTTGAATGCCAATGGAATTCCTCGTCAGTAAAGGTGCAACACAAAAAAGGAAAACAGCAGATGTAGACAGTGGATAAAAGACACAGAAGAACATGTTCTCAGACATATTGATGAGCATCCGAATACCTAAAGCCTGGCTGCCAGCACTGGTAGAAACTAATCTTTTGATCTAAAAACACAGCATATCACCTCCTAAAGGATGTTCCATGTGATTTTCCTGAATCAGGGGGCACAGTGTGAAAAGGCTCCCCTCCAGGTTTCCTAACAAACAAAATGTTTTACTGAGCAAGAGCCACACAGTAAATCACGTCCTCACTTTGCATCATACTGGAGCAAACAGGAACCGTGCGGACTGCCTCTGTGTGATCTTCACCTGACAGCATCCACCGATCCAAGTCCTTCATCATGTCAGAGTAATCTATACAAAGTGAACTGAATCTCCAGCAAAGTCGTGAATCTGTTCAATATTCACGCCTGGAAACAAGGCAGCGGCCTATTAAAGCGGGCTTCAAACGGAGCCGCTTATCTTTTTAATTAGGCCGCAGGTTGAGAGGGAGCGATATTGCACTCTGAGCTGATGTATATGTAATGTGGAACAGTATTGATTGTGGGGAGAAGACGGAGAGGAGGGGAGTGGGGGGGCCCATTCAAGGTGCTAGTACCGTGAACTGTTCAATACCATGGCTAATAAATAATATCAAAGGCAAAACCTGGCTAAAGGTGGATGAGATGAAATCTCTTTATAATGCAAAACCCAGAAGAGGAGAGAGGAAAGGAGGGTAAGGGAGGGGAGGGATGGGAGAGATTTCTTTTTGCAGGCAGCCAGGACGACAGGATATTGCACGGAGCATGCAGCTGAAGAAACAAATAACCCGTCTTTCATCAACAGCAGATTAAAACACAAACACAGAGAGGCAGAGAAAAAAGATTCCTAATTATATTCTCTGGGGTTGGTGGTTTTTTTCTGACTGTTTTGACACAGCTAATATGCTTTTCTGTGAATCCCCCCCTCACCCACACAACACCACCATCACCTTCCACCTTGCCAGGTTATGTGGGTCTATTAGGCAATATAAGAAGCTATTTACACTTGAAGGTGCTAATGCAACACTTTCCTCAATCTTATTACCGCCGCAGTGATTTTCTCACCTGTCTGTTGACAAGTAGAATTAGACAAAGAATCTCGACAGCAACATTGCCAACATCACCCCCCCACCACCACCACACACACACACACACACACACACACACACACACACACACACACACACACACACACACAGCAGTTTCTAGACAAGTTAGCACCCTGACCTCTGCCAGGCTATTACACTGTTGACTTTACTGCAGGATGTTTCAGGTCGACAGTGTAATTTAAGAGATGCAAATCCGTGTGCTGCTCTGTAGAGGGACAGTTTAACGACAGAAACTTCTTTACCTTTTAAATAAGGATCTGGTTTAACCTGCGCTGTGTCCTAAAAGTTATGTTCTTATGCAACTAAACTGCAAACGTAATGTTGTGATGAAATGCTTTTTTTTTTCGTGTTGCACTGATTCACAGAAAGCGGATCCCGCATACGGCGGGAGCATACACGGCAGGACTGACGAGCTGGAGACCGCAGTTCAAGAGCGAAGGCAAGAATTACATTTTGGTTTATTAACCCAGGCCAACGTCTTTCTCTGACCTCAAACCACCTTAAGTCAGCACTTAAATAACGCTGGAGTCGTTGTGTAGACACCTTGGTTTAAATTAAACTCTCAGTGGCATTTAATGACTATATTTCAACATGCTTCACATTAAAATACGGACATCAAAGACCTTTTGGTCTTTGGTTTAACTTGGATGTCTAAACGTCTTTTGACACTCACAAGGACGTCAATCGAAATATATTTTCGCCCTGCAACATGAAAGGTGGTGACTTCACCATCCAGAGGACAGAAGCTGTGGTCAAAAGACAATTCTGAAAAACACATCTTAAAGTTCTTGATCTGAATATTCATATTTGTGGCAAAATCTAAACGGCTGCAGTAGTTTTTATGTAATACTGGACTGTATTAGTGTAACACAAAATCCTTTACACACAATAAGCATATGTACAGTGCTGTGATACGTTTTAAATCCTTAATTTATCAGGTGAAAAAAGGCTGTCTAAACCTGTCTGATCCTATGTGGAAAAGGTAATTACCCCCTAAACCTAATAACCAGAACAACACCTAAAGAACTGCAGGCCTCACGTGCCTCAGTTAAGATCAGTGTTCATGATTCCACAATAAGAAACAGACAAAAACAGAAAAGTGCAAAAGTGAAAACCACTGCTGACCAAAAAGAACATAAAGCCACCAACATCTTACTGATCTTCAAGACTTTTGGGAACATTTTTTGTGCACTGATGAGACAGGTGTGTGTCCTGTTCCATCAGGTGTAAAACTAACACAGCATTTTATAAAAAGAACATCACAGTCAAACGTGGTGGTGGTAGTGTGATGGTCTGGGGCTGCTTTGCAGCATCAGTAATTGATGGAACCATGAATTCTGCTCTCATCCAGAAAATACTCACGAAGAATGTCCAGATAATCAGTTTATGACCTCGACCTCTATCCTGACATTTGTTATATTAATAATAATAGCACCAATGTTTAGCTTAAATATGTGCTAACAGTGGTTTTTTTTGGATGTCATTTTTTTTACATGATGGACGTCTCTTGTAGAACAAACATAATAATTTCTGATTCATGCGTGTTATCAGATCTGGCCAAGAATTACAAAGCGTGTTTGAGCTCATTCCCAGGAACGATGCTCTTGATGTTCTTTTTCTTCAGATGATCTATAATTCATTCCTCCCCATCCCTCAGACAGGCAAACGCAACCTTCTCAATTTTCCTGACAGATCTGAACTTGCCCTTTGCAGCAGGGAAATGCTCAGCACATTAACATGAAATGAGCGCAGTAATGTACACGGTGGTTCATCCAACAGATACATGACTGGAAGTACACTGTCAGGGCCGTTTGGCTGATTTTATGTTTGATTAATATTCTGAGTTTATCATGAAGAGGTCCAGAGGCCACTTTACATTACTGACACCGAGCTGATCCAGCCAGAGTTTGATCTTTGTGTAAGAAACTGAAATGAACTCATTCTTCATCCCTCATTTGACCATTTTAAAGCGCCAGATATGGATGGATTTATTTAAAGAACCCATGTGTTCTGTCTGATAGTAAGATTTTCACGTTATCTGCCAAAATACCAGAATAATCTCAAACAACTGCTGCAGTGGAAACAATTTTCTAAAAGGTAATTCTTAGAGTTTGTTTGTGAAAACGCACTCTAGAAAATATACTACATCTCAGATCGTGTGTGAAGGAAAGAACCGCTGCCACTGACTTAAATTAAAAGCCTTGTTATGCATAATTTTAGGTTCATATTTTTATTCTGTGCTGTGGACGGTTTACAATTCCATATCACGGCAGGAATGAGATCAGTGGACGAGATGAGCAACCTCACCAGTAATGATGACACTGAAGGTAGAGATGAAGAGATGTTGTTTCAGGTTAGGTTATTAGCTCGTTCATTTAAACTTTTACAGTAAGAAGCCCTAAACTCTGGAATTACCCAGCTGATGTTCGCAGTAAGATAATTATTAATAAAACAAGATTCATTTCAAATAAACCTGAGAGACTGTGTAATATGATAAGTAAGCTAAACGTATAAAATGTCACAGTAAATGTTCCTAGAAACCAAATTCTATATTAAATTTACAGAACTGTTTGTACCTGATCATACAAACTGTGACATTACAAAGACATGCTGCCCAAGATGGATTTCTTAAGCACTTCTTGATGCGCTTGTCAATCAGATGCCAAAGTAAATTCCTTGTTCTCCTCAGACAGCATAAGCAGCTTGTGCTGTCAGATTTTCCAGTTACAAATCAATCTTGGATCATACGACTGCACAGCGCAGCACTCTCTAACCTCTCCACAATGACACACAGTTGGAAAAATCTCATCAGCAGTGCTGAAGTCTGAAGTCACCGGAATGCAAATTGAAAAATTAGTGTGCACTTCCTTAATCTGCTGTTCTAATCCAGCTCCAAAATGAGGTTAAAGGAAAGAAAAAATAAGAGAAAATCCATAGGAAGGGCCTCATTAATTATACACAAAAAGAAGAACTACAAAAGAGGCAGTGGTCTTTGAAGATGCTGAGCGCTAAATGTCACCAGAAACCTTTGAAGCCCTCGACTGCCTTTGTCGCTCACTTTTCCTCTACATGAAACACGATGCAGCAGAGAGACTCTGCCAGCTACGGTGAGGGACATTTCAACTTGGGGCACTGCACTTAAGAAAGAAGAAAGATACGATATGAAAGAGAGAAGTACTCCACAAGTGAGAGGTAGAAACTTGACAATGACAAGTGTCCATCAGGATGCACGGTGTCGTCTACACGACACGATAAAAAAGAAAAAAAAGAGTCCGAATAACATTCACATAAATACCCTGTAAAGTGCCCTGGTTTAGTGATGTTCTGCAGTTTGCACTACACCACTTGTTACATAACTTTTGCACATCAGCTGAGATACATTATTACGTAGTTACAAGCTAATAGTGTCAAAATAAGATCGTTATTTTGCCCTTTAATGGCACAAATTGGATTCAGAGATACGAGTATGAATTGCCTCAGAAGACGAGCTTGTAGTTATTCATGTAACGTGCTTCTCTGAATTTAGGGACAGTAACGTGTTTGATTACTGCATTACAGCTGCTGGTAACAAAGATGTTTCTGCTATTTAGCCGAATCTCACTGATGCAAACGAGGCAGATAAATGAATAGACACAGCTATGAGTATAACGTAATACAGTTCAACAGCTTCACAAACTCAAGGATTCATTGTTCTAAACAGCTCTTGGAACAGCTTTGAACCTGTGTACATTTAAAAACAGATTTAGAATTTACTACCTAATTCAGATTTTTTTTAAGAACTCCACTGACCATGTCTCTCAGATTTATGAGTCATTTCAGAATGACAAATATTTTTTTTTTGAGACACAAACCAAACCAAACCTCAGTAGTCGGCAAAAAATCTCCAGCCTGTTTGTTGTTATTAAAGTAAATTAGTAAATTCAAACAGGCAGACTGAACATGATGAATGTAGGTGCGGTGTACGTGGCAACGTGCTACAAAAACCTGCAGATCAGCTGTAATTAATTCATTCATCATACAATATTATCCTAAAGAGATATCCTAAAAAAAAACCTCTATCTGGAGGAAATAGTGCATTTATTGTCTTTTCAGCAGATGATTATTCCTCATTTGTTGATTTCCACAAACAGCCAGTTGGTGTATGTGGGTCAAACATCCAGTCATTCAGTGCCACGGTGACACTAACTGATGCTTTTAATAGTTCTGGACAACAGTTGAGCTTGTGCTTTAGATACCTGGTTGCCCTTGAAAAAGACAGTTTTAACCTCAGAGAGAGATTTCCTGGTTAAATAAAAACTACACTGACATAAGTAGTAAAATCAATTCATTGTCTTGGTCTTTCCAGGACATCTGTTGATACTGAGTGACATATAGAGTGTCACCACATGAATCCTTGAAAATGCATCAGTCAACTACACAGTAGCTGGTCATTTATCCATCATAAGACATCACGCGAGCTGAGATATCGCTGTACGGGATAAACTAGTCCCTAAGGGCTGAGGTAGAAGAAACAGAAGTGTGGAGACATGCGGTGCTTCTTAAAGACTGCAGACAAAAAGAGTCAATCAACACAGTGATGTTTTAGGTGGAGATTGAGTTTATGAGATCCCCTGGGGTTTCAGCTTGTCATTAGCACAAACACTTCTCCTGCTGCAGTTTCTATAGTTTTGCACATGCTGAAAGTGTATTATCTGTGTGGTGTATTATCTGTGTGATGTATTATCTGCGTGGTGTATTATGTATGTGGTGTATTATCTGTGTGGTGTATTACCTGCATGGTGTGTTATCTATGTGGTGTATTACCTGCGTGGTGTATTATCTATGTGGTGTATTATCTGTGTGATGTATTACCTGCGTGGTGGATTACCTGCGTGGTGGATTATCTATGTGGTGTATTACCTGCGTGGTGTATTACCTGCGTGGTGTATTACCTGCGTAGTGTATTACCTGCGTAGTGTATTATCTGTTTGGTGTATTATCTGCGTGGTGTATTACCTGCGTGGTGTATTACCTGCGTAGTGTATTACCTGCGTGGTGTATTATCTGTTTGGTGTATTATCTGTGTGGTGTATTACCTGCGTGGTGTATTATGTATGTGGTGTATTATGTATGTGGTGTATTATGTATGTGGTGTATTACCTACGTGGTGTATTATCTGCGTGGTGTATTATCTGTGTGGTGTATTATCTGCTTGGTGTATTATCTATGTGGTGTATTATCTGCGTGGTGTATTATCTGCATGTTGTATTACCTGCGTGGTGTATTACCTGCGTGGTGTATTACCTGCGTGGTGTATTACCTGCATGGTGTATTATCTATGTGGTGTATTACCTGCGTGGTGTATTATCTGTGTGATGTATTATCTGTGTGGTGTATTATCTGCGTGGTGTATTATGTATGTGGTGTATTATCTGTGTGGTGTATTACCTGCATGGTGTATTATCTATGTGGTGTATTATCTGTGTGATGTATTATCTGTGTGGTGTATTACCTGCGTGGTGTATTATGTATGTGGTGTATTATCTGTGTGGTGTATTATCTGTGTGATGTATTATCTGTGTGGTGTATTACCTGCGTGGTGTATTATGTATGTGGTGTATTATCTGTGTG